>PVHX01012643.1:24220-58322 GCA_004024805.1 Geosciurus inauris
ATTTCATGAAATAGAAAAGGAGGGAACCCTTCCAAACTCATTCTATGAGGCAAGTATCACCCTGATTCCAAAACCAGACAGAGACACATCAAAGAAAGAAAACTTCAGACCAATATCCCTGATGAACATAGATGCAAAAATTCTCAATAAAATTCTGGCAAATTGCATACAAAAACATATCAAAAAAATAGTGCACCATTATCAAGTGGGGTTCATTCCAGGGATGCAAGGTTGGTTCAATATACAGAAATCAATTAACATAATACATCACATCAATAGACTTAAAGATAAGAGTCATATGATTTTATCAACTGATGCAGAGAAGGCATTTGACAAAATACAACACCCTCTTATGCTCAAAACACTAGAAAAACTTGTGATAATAGGAACATACCTCAACTTTGTAAAAGCTATCTATGCTAAACCTAAGGCCAACATCATCCTAAGTGGAGAAAAATTGGAAGCATTCCCTCTGAAAATGGGAACTAGACAGGGATGCCCTGTCTCACCACTGCTATTCAACATGTCCTTGAAACACTAGCCAGAGCAATTAAACAGACAAAAGAAATTAAAGGGATACGAATCAGAAAAGAAGAACTCAAACTATCATTATTTGTAGATGACATGATTCTATACTTAGAGGATCCAAAAAATTCTACCAGAAAACTTCTATAATTAATATACGAATTCAGCGAAGTAGCAGTATATAAAATCAACACCCATAAATCAATTGCATTTCTATACACCAGTGATAAACCCTCTGAAAGAGAAATTAGGAAATCAACTTAACAAAAGAGGTGAAAGACCTCTACAATGCAAACTACAAAACACTGAAGAAAGAAATTGAAGAAGACCTTAGAAGATGGAAAAATCTCCCATGTTCCTGAATAGGCAGAATCAATATTGTCAAAATGACCATACTACCCAAAGTACTATATAGATTCAATGCAATTCCAATTAAAATCCCAACGTCATTCCTTATAGAAATAAAAAAGGCGACCATTAAATCCATTTGGAAAAATAAGAGACCCAGAATAGCCAAAGCAATCCTTAGCAAGAAGAGTGAAGCAGGAGGCATCACAATACCAGACCTTAAATTATACTACAAAGCTATAGTAACAAAAACAGCATGGTACTGGCACCAAAACAGGCATGTACACCAATGGTATAGAATAGAAGACACAGAGATAAACCCACTTAAAGACAGTTATCTTATACTAGACAAATGTGCCAAACATGTACACTGGAGAAAAGATAGCCTCTTCAACAAATGGTGCGGAGAAAACTGGAAATCCATATGCAGCAAAATGAAACTAAACCCCTATCTCTCACCATGCACAAAATTCAATTCAAAGTGGATCAAGGACCTGGGAATCAGATCAGAGACCCAACGCCTAATAGAAGGAAAAATAGGCTCAAATTTTCATCATGTCGGATTAGGACCTTACTTCCTTAACAAGACTCCTATAGCATAAGAAGTAAAATCAAGAATCAACAAATGGGATGGATTCAAACTAAAAAGCTGCTTCTCAGCAAAAGAAATAATCAATGAAATGAACAGAGAGCCGACACTCTAGGAACAAATCTTTGCCACACGCACATTAGATAGAGCACTAATCTCCAGGATATATAAAGAACTCAAAAAAACTTAACACCAAAAAAACAAACAACCCAATCAGTAAACGGGCCAAGGAGCTGAAAACAAACTTCACAGAAGATATACAATCCATCAACAGACATAAAAAAATGTTCAATATGTCTAGCAATCAGAGAAATGCAAATCAAAACTACTCTAAGATTTCATCTCACACCAGTCAGAACGGCAATTATCAAGAATACAAACAACAATAACTGTTGGCAAGGTTGTGGGGGAAAAGGCATGCTCATACATTGCTGATGGAACTGCAAATTCATACAACCAATCTGGAAAGCAGTATGGAGATTCCTTTAAAAACTTGGAATGGAACCACCTTTAGACCCAGCTATCCCACTCCTTGGTCTATACCCAGAAGACTTAAAAACAGCCTACTACAGTGACACAGCCACTTCAATGTTTATAGCAGCTCAATTCACAATAGCTAAATTGTGGAACCAACCTAGATGCCCTTCGACAGATGAATGGATAAAGAAACTGTGGTATATATACACAATGGAATATTACTCAGCAATAAAGAGAATAAGATTATGGCATTTGCAGGTAAATAGATGGAGTTGGAGAATATCACGCTAAGTGAAGTAAGCCAATCTCAGAAAACCAAATGCCGAAAGTACTCATTGGTAAGTGGATGCTGATCCATAGTAGGGGGGAGGACACGGGAACAATGGAGGAACTCTGTTCAAAGGGGTGGAAGTGGGGAGGGGGCTTGGGAACAGTAAAGGTGGTGGAATATGATGGACATCATAGCCCTAGCTTTATGTATTACTGTATGTATGTTGTGATTCTACATCACATACAACCAGAGAAATGAAATGTTATCCTCCATCTGTGTACAATGAATCAAACTGTACTCTGCTATCATGTAAACCTAAATAGAATGAATAAATAAATAAATAATAAACGACTGAATAAAATACTGACCTCAAGCAATTTAGACCCAGGCTATTTTCTGTACCTAACATTAAGAAACAAAAGGCAAACAACTCAAAAAAAAAAAAGTTGTGAAATAACTGAAAAAAAAATAGGTGCAATTAGTTTTAATAATATATGCTAATCAAATATTAAATATATTAATATAAGTAATATTTGTACTATTAATATATAATAGTAATATAATGTTAGAATAATATTCCATTTAATAATATGTCTAAATAAACCTTATTATAAAAAAAAATCCTCTACCTACCATTCTCTCCCCTCCACAAATCTGGTTTTTTTGTTATTGTTGTTGTTTGTTTGTTTGTTTAACTTTGTTTTGTTTTGTTACCAGGGATTGAACTCAGGGGTACTCAACCACTGAGCCACATCCCCAGCCCTATTTTATATTTTATTTAGAGACAAGGTCTCATTGAGTTGCTTAGCACCTCACTGTTGCTGAGGCTGGCTTTGAACTCACAATTCTCCTGTCTCAGCCTCTGGAGCTGCTGGGATTACAAATCTGTTTTTTGCATCTCTAACTCACAATTTCTAACTCAAAGCTCCCCTCAGAACAAAACACAACATGGATAATCCAGGCCTTATGTTTTCTGCTCTACTCTTCTCAAAAATCAAACTTCCTATCCTGCAAAAAAACAATTAAAAGTTAAGCAGCTGAATAAGTTATGAGGCTGATTACAAAGTTTACTACAGGGTGTTTTCCTTAAGGTTTCACTCCTCTAAAAATAAGCATTGCCTTCTAATAGATAAAAGAAAATATTTCTCAACCTTTCAATGCCATCTGTACCCCTTATTGAGCATTTCCACAAATACAGCAAATTAATCATGACCAAAATGCAATTTTCCATCATTCCTACAAAACCTGTATCTTCTTACTCAACTCCCTATCTCAAAGAGTGGTACCTTTCACGTCTAGAAATTCAATGTCTCAGTTAGGATTATGTTCAGCTTCATATGCAGAAAACTCTAAATATCAGTAGTTTTCAAAGGATACTTTCATATTAAATAAAACTAAAAGAGAAGCTATGGTCTCAAGGATCCATCTTCTTCAGGTTTATCACCTCACTACACAGAGTGTGGTCCTCATGTTCATGATTTAATAATCTGCTAGAGATCCAAATATCATATCCACATTTCAAATGGAAATTGAAAAGAAAGAAGGGCACCAATTACTTAAAGAAAATTTCTGAAAGAACAATTTTGCTTATACATCACTGACCAAACTCAATTGCAAGGAAATCTTAGTTAAGTGACAGTTGTGCTAAAGGGATAGGGGGGTAAAAAAAACCAAAAAACAGTTTGTTTCTAAATAAGGAAAAAAGAGCAGATATTGAGAGGCAACTGGCAGTTTCACCAGAGTCTGCCTATAGTCTGATGAGTGTCAACACACTGTACAAAACTTTTCTATTAAGAAGGAATAGAATGAAATCACCAGGAATGAAATCATGAGTGTGTGGTTGTGAGAGTGAAAACAGTTCAGAAAGATTCTCTTACTTGTTTGATATGCATGTGCTTTTAGTACTTACACTTTGCCCAATTTCACATATACCACTTCTTTTTGGTGAAAGAATGCTGCTAATAAGCATGCCCTGCATAGGTACATCATATTGCTGGTATCTGTGTATTTAGAAATTTGTTCTCTATCATATACAACAGCAAGCCAATAGCCTTTTTCAAAGAAGATACAGTTAGTTCCAAAGGAAAAGCCCTGTGATTCTTCTGTCAGAGACTGCTGCAGTTCCATGTAGTAACTTAAGGTAGCTTTGTAGGTTATCAGTAAAGAGGCTGTAGTAATACATTTAAAGATAATAAACACTAACTTCAAATCCAAAAGATCCACCAGTTACTGTATTCTTTTTGGCAGTGGGGAATATAAGAGGCAGCAGCTTTATCCCAAAACACTGTAACTTCAAGAACTTCACTAAGGTGTCATGTTCTTAAGTTTTTATGGGCTTAATGTCCTACCATCGTCTGTATCTTCACAAAGGATCTATGTGCCAGTTAGTTCTCTAGCACAAAGTCCTATCAATCAGCATGAAGTTATCATTGTAGGGGACCAGTGTGATGTACTACGGGATGATGAGATCAACAGAATCCCTACAGACTAAATTAAGGCAAACACAGCCGAGTGCAGTGGTACATGCCTGTAAGCCCATCAACTCAGGAGGCTGAGACATGAGGATTGCAAGTTTAAAGCCAGTCTTAGCAACTTGGCGAGGCCCTATGCAAGTCAGTGTAAACCTGTTTCAATATAAAAAATAAAAAAGGGCTAGGGATGTGGCCCAGTGGTTAAGTGTCCCTGGCTTCAATCCCCATACATACATACATACATACATACATACATACATACATACAGGCAAAGAGCTAAAAAGTTGGCCTAGCCAAGGTGACAATGCACACTACATTGTTGGTTAATTCTGATGTTCTCTGTTGATTAGAGTTTTTAAGGAATTTGATAGATGAATATCAAATCACCAAGTGCCAGGTTCTATTTCTAGCAAAGAGATCACACACATATAGATATGCTAGATGCAACTCCTATATCTAAATACAACAGAAGTGGCCGAAGACATGATAAGCATTTTACAAAATCTATCTTCTGCACAGGGAAAACAAGAGTTAAACGCAACCTGAACCTTTCTAAGTGTTTTATTATGGAATTCAGAAAATGAGACTGGTTTGGTAAAAAGAGAGAACTTCAGATACATGTGGCTCTTCTAACCACAATGGCCCTTAATCCATGAATATGGAAGAAAATTTGGGATTTTCTTTGGGAATTCTCCCAAATTTTGAATACATTTATTCCAAATATGCACTAAGAAATAAGAGCCATAAGATGAATTCATAGATCCATCAGGCATCCATGAGGCCTGATGTGAAATAAACTTTTAAGTTAAAGCTCCAGTCCACACTGATTTTCACAAGCTCCCATCCAACCTGATGAAACACAGTGGTATCCTCACTCATTAAAAATAACATTAGCAGGGCTACGGTTGTGGCTCAGTGGTAGCACGTTTGCCTAGCACGTGCAAGGCACTGCGTTTGATCCTCAGCACCACATAAAAACAAATAAATAAAAACAAAGGTATTGTGTCCATCTACAACTACAAAAAAATATTTTAAAAAAATAAATAACATTAGCTCAGGTTCTAAAAAATCTCTGAGAAGTATGAGTTTTTTCCTTTCCCTGCTGCAATTATACTTGTAAATGGCCCAAAGTCCCTTTCTTTACAGAAAGCTATGAAGAAAATGTATTGCATCTACTTGTGATATTATCATAAAGTTCTTCATCAAAGAAAGGTACATTGTCTCCCGTTTCTTCAAGGAATTCTAGAAATTTGTGATGTGATAAAAGTAGGGGATTGGGAGACTGGGTGCAGTAACCTAAAATCAATCCTGCATTCATTAGACCTAATGCATTTTGTTTTTATCTCAGTTCAGTTATCGAGATCAAATAAGATTTTAGGAAGCTTCCCTTCCATGTCAGTCCTCTGAACTTTTGATCAATTTGTGTGCTATGTTAACCATATCCACTCTGTCTTGGATGATTAAGTTCTGTTACTTGCCTCTGCCATTCCAGAATTCCACTAAGTGCAGCAAACCAGTTTAACAGCAGAATCTTTCACAGATCTGTTTCATATCAAAGCCAGATAAAAAACAGCCAGTAGCACACTTTTTAAAGATGACATGTATTCCCATCACTACTATATCTTTCTTAAAGGTAGCAGAGAACATCCATCCTGGATGACATAATTAGAGAGCAAGGAAGCCAACTGAACATAATAAATCTACTTCAACATTCCTCAGTTCCCAAGTCTGGTATCTCAATTTTAGTGAACATAGGTCACTGATGAATTCAGATTTCTGCCAGTCACACAGACAAACAATTAGAACCAGCCCCAGCTTCTTGAGTAAACACCAAATCCGAAATCTGCTGTTGGTGGTGAACCTACATTAATAAATTCAGTCCAAACTAAAATTATATTCCTGGTCTCACAGCCTCAGAATCTAATTCCATATGTACTTTCCAGGTTTTTGCTAACATAAATTAGTAAAAACATTTTGCAATTCTTTTTTTTTTTTTTTTTTTTGTACCAGGTATTGAACCCAAGGTCACTTAACTACTAAGCCACATCCCTAGTCCCTTTTGAGACACAGTCTCACTATGTTGCTTAGGGCCTCACTAAGTTGATGAGGCTGACCTTGAACTTGCAATCATAGTCCCTCAGCCTCCTGCTGGGATTATAGGTGCGCACTACTGTGCCCAGGCTTTTGCAACTTTTTTGATATATAAAACTTGTCTTTCAACAATTAAGTTGGCCTCATGGATTTTCTGGGATCTGACTCCAGCTATACTAGATAGAGGTCATGAGGTGGCAGAACGGAAATGAGAACAGCTATTATTTTAAGAAGTGATGTTATTATAGCACCTTTAAGCAGCCAAGATTTGAAAACTTGGCTGAAGTTATAGTTAGAGAACTAAGGAATTTTATGATTGGCTTAAAATCAAATTTTCTAATGCCAGGATTGTCATAGCTTAAATCAAGTACAGAGTCTCATCCAGTAAGTTTTTCAACTACAAAGTAGACTGAACTCAGAGTTTTGTCAGATTCCTTGGGTATACGGTGGGCCACTGACTGGGAAAGTAAAATTCCAAGAATTGGAATGGTAAGATTTGGGAGTATTTAAATGACTCCAGGCATGCTTAATCCATAATTTTTCCCAATCCTCCCTTACCACTAGAAGCAACCCTCTTCCTTTGACTGATGAGAATGGGCATACTTTGCTAAAAGTACTTATAATTCCAGCTACTTGGGAAGCTGAGGCAAGAGGACTGCAAATTCCAAGCCATCCTTGGCAACCTGGTGAGGCCTGGCTCAAAAATTAAAAAGGGCTGGGGATGTAGTTCAGTGTTAAAGCACCCCTGGATTCAATCCTCAGAACTGCAGAAAAGGAAAAAATACAAATTCTGAAAACTTCATTTTCTGTAAACTAGTTTCTCAAACTCAGCACTACTGACATTTTGTGTCAGATAACTGGGGTGGGGTTCCTATGCAGCAGCATCCCTGGTCTCTAAGCACTAGGTTCAGTAGCACTATCCTTTCCCTATTCATGATAACCAAGAATTTCACCAAACATTTCTAAATATTCCCTAGAGAGCAAAATCACTCTAGGTTGAGAACCACTGCTTTAAATTCTGCAGATGAATTAAAAACCATAATCCTCCCTAATCTTTTATAGTCTTGTATCTCTTAAAATGCATCATCACTTAGTCCAACAAAGCTTTGCCTTTAATCAGTACTTCACTTTAGGTGACCACAGGCAAAAAATCTTTTTTTTTTTTGGTACTAGGAATTGAACCCAGAAATGCTTAACCACTGAGCCCAGCCCTTTTTTATATTTTATTGAGAGACACGGTCTCACTGAGTTGCTTAGGGTCTCTCTAACTTGCTAAGGCTGGCTTTGAACTCACACTCCTGCCTCAGCCTCCCGAGCCACTGGGATTATAGGTATGTGCCACCACATCCAGCCACAGGTGAAATCCTAAGTAATTTTTATCACTAAGTGCCACAGAATGATTATCAGCTACCCTTCCATATTCCTTGAAGATCTATAGATGGTCAGTTTTGGTTATGACCAATGACTGTACTGGTCAAGGTAAGAATCCACTCTAAGTTATTTAAGCAAAAGGGGGCTTAAAACAAGAATCAGACACCCCAAAAAGTCACTGGAAAAAAATGCAGAGGCAAGCTCTAGAGTAATTAAGCTCCCAGAAACCACAATTAGTCCACAGAACCATTCTGTCTGGGCCACAATCACAAAAGATGGTCCCATTCCTGCAGGAAGCTGGCAAGCAAGGAAGCTGCTGCAGAATCTGCAGAATTGGAAAGTCATTACTAAATTAGAAAGCTGCCACACAAACTGCTAGCTCACAAGGATTCTACCTCTCTCATGATCCACACCAGCAAAATTCAAGCTCAGAGCCCACCTCTCTTCTCAGGTGGTTCCACTCCAAATCAAAGTGCCCCTGAGAAGTTTCTATTCAGCTCCTTAGCCCATTTATTGATTGGGTTGTTTGTTTCCTTGGTGTTAAGTTTTTTGAGTTCTATATATATCCTGGAGATTAGTGGTCTATCTGATGTGTGTATGGCAAAAATTTCCTCCCAAAATGTAGGCTCTCTGTTTACCTCACTGTTTCTTTTGCTAAGAAGCAGCTTTTTAGTTTGAGCCCATCCCATTTATTGATTCTTGATTTTATTTCTTGTGCTTTAGGAGTTTTGTTAAGAAAGTAGGGGCCTAGCCGGGCACGGTGGCGCAAGCCTGTAATCCCAGCACTTAGGGAGGCTGAGACAGGAGAATCACGAGTTCAAAGCCAGCCTCAGCAATGGCGAGGCGCTAAGCAACTCAGTGAGACCCTGTCTTTACATAAAACACAAAATAGGCCTGGGGATGTGGCTCAGTGGTTGAGTGCCCCTGAGTTCAATCTCCAGTACCAAAAATAAAAAATAGGGGCCTAATCTGAAATGAAGAAGATTTGGGCCTACTTTTTCCACTGTTAGGTGCAGGGTCTCTGGTCTAGTTCCTAGGTCCTTGATCTACTTCTCAGGGGAAGATATACAATCAATCAACAAATATATGAAAAAATGTTCAACCTCTCTTGTAATTAGAGAAATGCAAATCAAAACTAACATTTCATCTCACGCCAGTCAGAATGGCAGTTATCAAGAATACAAACAACAATATGTGCTGGTGAGGATGTCAGGGGGAAAGGCATACTCATACACTGCTGGTGGGACTGCAAATTGGTGCAACCACTATAGAAAGCAGTATGGAGATTCCTTAGAAAACTTGGAATGGATCCACCATTTGACCCAGCTACCCTACTCCTCAGTCTTTACTCTAGAGACCTAAAAACAGCACACTGCAGTGATGCAGCCACTTCAATGTTTATAGCAGCACAGTTCATAATTGCTAACCTGTGGAACCAACCTAGATGTCCTTCAATAGGTAAATGGATAAACAAACTATAGTATGTATACACAATGGAATATTACTCAGCATTAAAAGAGAATAAAATCATGGCATCTGCAGGAAAATTGATGGAGTTGGAGAATATCGTGCTAAGTAAAGTAAGCCAATCCCAAAAACCAAAGGCTGAAAGCTCTCTCTGATAAGTGAGTGCTGATCCATAATTGGGGGGCGGGGGATACAGGAACTTTGGGCAAAGGGGAGGGAGAGGGCATGGCAGCAGGAAAGATGGTGGAATGAGAGGATATCATTACCCTAGGTACATGTATGACTACACATATGGTGCAATGTTACACTGTGTTCAACCAGAGAAATGAAAAGTTGTGCTATATTTATGTGCAATGAATCAAGATGCATTCTGCTGTCAAAAAAATAAATTAATTAAATAAATGTTTAAAAAAAGCAAAAAAGTGCATCTGAAGCCAGCACAGTGGTGCATACCTGGAATCCCAGCAGCTCGAAAGGCTGAGGTGGAGAATCAAGAGTTCAAAGCCAGCCTCAGCAACAGTGAGGCACTAAGCAACTCAGTGAGATCTTGTCTCTAAATAAAATACAAAAAAGGGCTGGGGATGTGGCTCAGTGGTCAAGTGCCTCTGAGTTCAATTTCTGGTACCAAAAACAAAGTGTATCTGAAGAGTGGAACCTAAATCATATCCAGAAACAAAGTAGCCTATAGGGAAAGAATGTACTCATCAGGAGGACTATTGAATATTTTCTTCTGAAAGTTACATTTCTCATTTTCATTTTAAAAACTCATATTTTCCAAGAGACATACTGAGTTTTAACCTATCAATAATGCAGTTTCTTGAGCCTACCGGAAACTGATTCTAGACTAAGGCAAATGTCACCTTGTAGGAACTTCTTTGCATGAATATCTAGCCTTACATAAAGGAAGATTCCCTGCATTAATAATAACCACATACTTATGATTTTGAACTCCCACCTCCACTACAATGGATTCTCATCATTTCTTGCAAATACTGCTGCATTATCTTCCTAATTGCTCTTCTTGGCTTCACTACTGACCACTCTAAATCATTTCCCCCCAACATCGCTATAATTTGTAAGGCATTATTACTCCTGTTAACAAGTTTGCTATATTCACAATAATGATCAAATTCCTAATAATATGAACCTAGTTCTCATTCATGTCCTTATGAACATGCTAGTTTCAATAACCTGTTTATAATTCCCAAACAAGTCAGGTCCATTCAAACTCATCAACTTATGAATACATTGTCCCTTTTACATATTCTCTCCTCTTTACTCTCCTATTCCCTCATCATCAGGTTCTCTTACAGATTTTAAAATATCCAGTTCAAGTGTCATCTCCTTTTAGAAAAGTTTCCTGACACCTTATGCCCCAAAACTAAGAGTTTTCCTTTCCTATATTTCCTTAAAATTTTACTCAAAATATCCAAAGGGGGAACTCAAACAGTTATATAATATTCTCTAGCAGGACTCAGCAGCTCTAAAACACAAAAGAAACGATGCTGAGAAGGGACTAAGAGATTATTTCAGTTGATTGTTAGATCTAAACAGTTCAAAAACTTAATTTATCTGTACAATGAGTAATATCTTCTCCAAGTATTCTAACCAATGACTTTTATTTTTTCAGGTGACTCATCCTAACATGAGTCACCTGAAAAAATAAAACACGTTGTTTAACATGACAACTGTTCAACTGTGTGAAGAGCATAATCATGATTCTCCCATCCCTCTCCGATATTTCCAAACAGAACTGAGTAATTTTCCCAGTATAGATTGCTTCAATCCTTAAAACAGTGTCCAACTAAACTAAACAACTTAAGGAATACAGAACAATAATTAATTCAGAATAAGAAATTTTAAAAGAATTTAAAAGTAGAATGGGATAAGAAACATCTTAGATAAAGGCAAACATTTAAATTATATAAATTAATGTCTAAATCAGTATTTTTAATGTCACAACAAATAATACAGGCATTTAAGACAGGTAAAAAGTATACCAATTTTCTCATCTTTCATAGTTGGTAATCAACAGATTTTTTTGTTTGTTTTTTGTCACCAGGGATTGAACTCAGGGGTACTTGACCACTATGCCACATTCCCAGCCCTATTTTGTGTTTTATGTAGAGACAGGGTGTCACTGAGTTGCTTAGCAACTAGCTGTTGCTGAGGCTGGCTTTGAACTTGTGATTCCCTGTCTCAGCCTCCCAAAGTGCTGCGATTACAGGCATGCACCACCACACCCAGCTTCAACAGATATTTTATATTTGATAATTCAGGAGACAAAAATATAATGATATTAAAGTAATAAAATATTGATCCTCTAGACTAACAATATTCACATAGCAAACAAATATCAGGAGGTGAAGAGAGAAGATAGCTAAATAGCTATTAAATTTACTAAGTTCCTTATCTTTCATCCTGGGGAACCAACAGATACCATCTAAAGTTGCTCAATATATTTATTCCTCTATAAAGTGTCCACCAACAGTGCAAACAGACAAAAAGAAGTTTACTTTAAGGAAGGAGGACTGAAGGTAGGCAAGGGAATGTAGATTCTTCACTTTTTTAGAAGAGAAACTTTTTACTTTATATTCTACTATTTTGTTTTAAAAAAAACAAAAGCTTAATATAAAAGTTACTAGTGTAGGGAGCGGATCCAAGGTGGTGGCCTAGACAGACACAGCCTTCCTAGTCTCTCCAGGACCGGAGATTAAAGTAGTGAAAACAGTGTTTCTCTGAGTTATTAGAGGACCTTGGACAGCTGCCTCCAGGCAGGAATTTTAGTCTTGAGCCCACGCGGGTTGCCAGACCTCAGGGTTTGCACAGGACATTGGCTGCTCGCCAGCACAGGACCCCAGACACTTGCGTGCACAAGACCCTAGCCGATTGCCTATGCAGAACCCACTCTAGTGTCCACACACCACACAGGACCTCAGATCACCCACCCATGCAGGACCCCCAACTGTAGCTCCCCTGCAGGACCCCTGGCTGGTGCTCCTGCGTGGAGCTCAATCTACCAACATGGAACTCCTCCGTTTGCCTACACCTGGGGACACTGGACAGGATCTGGAGTCAACCTTCTACTTCCACACAGCATGCCACAGATCGGAATCTCCTAACATGTAGCCCAATGCCACCTCCTGGCCCAGCCCTATACCCTATCTCTAAAAGTAGACACCTCCATTTTGGGACTCCTTCGTGGGCATCATGGATCTGAGAGGAGAGATACCAGTAACAATGGACAATGCCACCCACTGGATGAGAAGGGAAGCAATCCTTTTTATTTACCTTGAGACATTTTCTTTTCTCCTCTATTATCCTTTTTTTTCTTTTCTTCCTTTTTCTTCTTTTCTCTCTCTCATTCTTTTTCCACCCTCACTTCCCCAAGTTTGTGAAACCAATTTGTGAAACCAAGTATTTTTTATGCATTAGACTATTAAGATCCAGGATACCAGTTGTATTATATTGTCTCATATCTCCTGTTTTTACATGTTTTATTTTTCTTAATTTTTATGTTTCCTTGTTTGTTGTACTCCATTTTCTTCCTACTTATGTGTCTTCCCCAAATCTCTTTCTCTCTTTTCTACTACTAGCCAACTTTTTTTGGATTCCTCTTTCACACTTTCAAGGATCTAATAACTATATATCCTCACTTCCTACCTCCCTAACATTTCATCCTACACCCGACTCCAGTTCTCTCTAGTCCACCCACAGAAACTGTAGACCCTTTTGCATACATATTGTTTATATACTAGATACTAACTGAACTCATAATTTCTGTATATTGTGACAAAGCCATAAATGTCTTATTAGGAGATTCTTGGTCTAAAATTACATATTGTTTGTATTGAGATCTGTTAATATTGGTTTCCCCCTTAAAGGAGAAGTATTGGAACCCCATAGGGGATCTATAAGCCTATAAGATAAAGACTGTGGACCAACTGTGCATGTGCAGAAGAGGAGGAGACTGCGCACAGCGTTGTGGCCCCCCATGTACCAACCGTGTCTGTCCCTGCCTACTTCCATCTAGAGTCCATAGTCAGGACCAGGAAGATCATCCTTGAGATCCCTGCAGGCCTAGTTATACCAGAGGTGAGATACTGGTAACTGGCAGGGACACTACAAAAGTATAGAGTAGAAACTAATACCTCAGATTGGCGCTGCTAGAGAGGAAGACACATGAACAACATGAAAGAACAAGGGAAGAAAATGCCCCAAACAAACCAAGATGCTACAGTAATAGAATCCATTGACTGCACAGTAGATGAAATGTCAGAGGAGTTTAAAACGTGCATAGTTAAAATTATCTGTGAAACACAAAATAATGTGTTGATCATTATTGATCAATCCAACAAGGAGATTAGAGAGCAAATACAGGCAACAATTGATCACTCCAACAAAGAGATAAGAGAGCAAATACAGGGAGCAAAATATTACTTCAAGAAAGAGACAGAGACTCTGAAAAAAAAAAAAAACCAAGCAGAAATCCTTGAAATGAAGGGAACAATAAACCAAATAAAAAACTCAGTAGAAGGCATCACCAACAGACTAGATAACTTGGAAGATAGAACCTCAGACAATAAAGACAAGATATATAATCTTGAAAATAAAGTTGACCACACAATGAAGATGGTAAAAAACCATGAAGAAAACATCCAAGAATTATGGGATAACATCAAAAGACCAAACCTGGGGCTGGGGTTGTGGCTCAGTTATAGAGTGCTTGCCTCGCAAGTGTGAGACACTGGGTTTGATCCTCAGCACCACATACAAAATACAAATAAATAAAATAAAGGTTAAAAAAAAAAAGACCAAAGCTAAGAATTATTGGGATAGAGGAAGGCACAGAGGTACAAACCAAAGGAATGCACAATCTCTTTCATGAAGTAATATCAGAAAATTTCCCAAACATGAAAAATGAATTGGAAAATCAAATACAAGAGGCTTACAGGACACCAAATGTACAAAACTACAACAGATCAACACCAAGGCACATTATAATGAAAATGCCTACCATACACAATAAGGATAGAATTTTAAAGCTACAAGAGAGAAGGTACAGATTACATACAGGGGGAAACCAATTTGGATTTCAGCAGATTTCTCAATCCAGACCCTCAACGCCAGGAGATCTTGGAACAACATATACCAAACTCTAAAAGAAAATGAGTACCAACCAAGAATCTTATATCCAGGCAAATTAAGCTTCCAACTTAATGATGAAATAAAAATGTTCCATGATAAACAAAAGTTAAAAGAATCTACAGTAAGAAAGCCTGGCACTAGAGAATATTCTTGGCAAAATATTTCAGGAGGAGGAAATGAAAAACAACAATGACAATTGGCAAAGGGAGGGATTACACCAAAGGAAAAGCCAATCAAAGGAGAAACCAAATCAAGTTAAAAACCAAAAATAAACCAAAGTGAATGGGAATACAAACCATATTCCAATAATAACCCTGAATGTAAATGGCCTAAACTCATCAATCAAAGGGCATAGACTGGCAGATCGGATTAAAAAAAAAAAAGACCCAACAATATGTTGTCTTCAAGTGACTCATAGAAAAAGACATCCAGACTAAAGGTGAAAGAATGGGAAAAAAACATACTACTTAAATGGACCACGTAAACAAGCAGAGGTCTCCACCCTCATATCAGATAAAGTAGACTTCAAACCAAAAATAGAAGGGGTAAAGAAGGACATTTCATACTGCTTGAGGGAAACATACATCAAGAAGACATAAAAGTCATAAATATCTCTGCCTCAAGCAATGGAGCATTGACGTTTATCAAACAAATCATTCTCAATTTGAGAATCAAATAGACCACAACACAATAATACTAGGTGACTTTAACATACTTCTCTCACCACTGGACAGATCTACCAAACAAAAACTAATAAAGAAACCACAGAACTCAACAATATAATCAATAATTTAGAATTAACAGACATATACAGAATAGTTCATCCATCAACAAGTGAATATACTTTTTTCTCAGCAGCACATGGATCCTTCTCTAAAATAGATAAAATATTATGCCACAAAGCAACTCTTAGCAAATACAATAAAAAAGATAAAATCCTGCATTCTATCAGACCAAAATGGAATGAAATTAGAAATCAATGATAAAATAAAAAATAGAAGCTACTCCATCACCTGGAGACTAAATAATACACTATTAAATGATGCATGGATAACAAAAGACATCAAGGAGGAGATTAAAAAAATGCTTAGAGGTAAATGAGAACTCTGATACTACATATCAAAATCTCTGGGACACTATGAAGGCTGTGTTAAGAGGAAAGTTTATTGCATTGAATTCATTCATTAAAAGAAGAAAAAGAAAACAAATAAACGACCTGACACTACATCTCAAAGCTCTAGCAAAAGAAGAACAACATCAACCCCAAAAGAAGTAGACGACAGGAAATAATTAAAATCAGGGCTGAAGACAATGAAATTGAAACAAAGGAAACAATTCAAAAAATTGACAAAACAAAAAGCTGGTTCTTTGAAAAATAAAATAAAATTGATAAACCCTTGGCTACCCTAACGAAAAGGAGAGAGAAAACCCAAATTACTAAAATTCGAGATGAAAAGGGAAATATCACGACAGACACTATTGAAATACAGAAGATAATTAGAAACTATTTTGAAAATCTATACTCCAGTAAAATAGAAAATCCCGAAGACACAGACAAATTTCTAGAGGCATATGATCTGCCCAAACTAAATCAGGAGGACATACACAACTTAAACAGATCAATTTCAAGCAAGGAAATAAAATAAGCCATTAAAAGCTTACCAACCAAGAAGAGCCCAAGACCAGATGAATTCTCAGCCGAGTTTTACAGACCTTCAAAGAAGAATTAATATCAATATTCCTCAAATTATTCCATGATGTAGAAAAGGAGGGAACCCTTCCAAACTCATTATATGAGGCTAGTATCACCCTGATTCCAAAACCAGACAAAGACACATCAAAGAAAGAAAACTTCAGACCAATATCCCTGATGAACACTGATGCAAAAATTCTCAATAAAATTCTGGCAAATCGTATACAAAAACATAGTTAAAAGATAATGCACCACAATCAAACGGGTTTCATCCCAGGTATGCAAGGTTGATTTAACATACGGAAATCAATAAACATAATTCATCATTATCAACAGACTTAAAGTCAAGAATCATATGATTATCTCTATAGATGCTGAGAAAGCATTTGACAAAATACAGCACCTCTTCATGTTCAAAACACTAGAAAAACTAGGGATAGTAGGAACATACCTCAATATTGTAAAAGCTATCTATGCTAAATGAAAGGCCAATATCATCCTCAGAGGGGAAAAACTGGAAGAATTCCCCCTAAAAATGGGAACAAGACAGGGATGTCCTCTTTCACCACTTCTATTCAACATAATCCTTGAAACTCTAGCCAAAGCAATTAGACAGACAAAAGAAATTAAAGGGATAAGATTAGGAAAAGAAGAAGTTAAACTATCATTATTTACTGTCGACATGATTCTTTACTTAGAGGATCCAAAAAATTCCACCAGAAAACTTTTAGAATTAATAAATGAATTCAGTAAAATAGCAGGATATAAAATCAATACCCATAAATCAAATGCATTTCTATACATCAGTGATGAGTCCTCTGAAAGAGAAATTAGAAAAACTACCCCATTCACAGTATTCCCCCCTCAAAAAAATGAAATACTTGGGAATCAATTTAACAAAAGAAATGAAAGATCTCTACATTGAAAACTACAAAACACTCAAGAAAGAAATTAAAGAAGACCTTAGAAGATGGAAAGATCTCCCATGCTCTTGCATAGGCAGAATCCATATCATCAAAATAGCCACACCACCCAAAGCACTATATAGATTTAATGCAATTCCAATTAAAATCCCAATATCATTCCTTACAGAAATAGAAAAGGCAATCATGAAATTCATTTGGAAAAATAAGAAACCCAGAATAGCCAAAACAATCCTTAGCAAGAAGAGCGAAGAGGAGGCATCACAGTACCAGACTTTAAATTATATTACAAAGCTATAACAAAAACAGCATGGTATTGGCACCAAAATAGACATGTAGATCAATGGTATAGGATAGAAGGCACAGAGACAAACCCACATAAACACAGTTATCTCATACTAGACAAAAGTGCCAAAAACATACACTGGAGAAAAGACAGCCTCTTCAACAAATGGTGCTGGGAAAACTGGAAATCCATATGCAGCAAAATGAAACTAAACCCCTATCTCTCACCATGCATAAAACTCAACTCAAAGTGGACAAGGACCTAGGAATTAGACCACAGATCCTGCATCTAACTGAGGAAAAAGCAGACCCAAATCTTCATCATGTCAGATTAAGCCCCAACTTCCTTAACAAGACTTCTAAAGCATAAGAAATAAAAGCAAGAATCAATAAATGGGATGGATTCAAACTAAAAAGCTTCTTCTCAGCAAAAGAAACAATCATTGAGGTGAACAAAGAGCCTACATTCTGGGAACAAATTTTTGTCACATGCACATCAGATAGAGCACTCATCTCCAGGATATATAAAGAACTCAAAAAACTTAACACCAAAAAAACAAACAACCCAATCAATAAATGGGCCAAGGAGCTGAGCAGAAACTTCTCAGAGGAAGATATACAACCAATCAACAAATATATGAAAAAATGTTCAATATCTCTAGCCATTACAGAAATGCAAATCAAAACTACTCTAAGATTTCATCTCACACCAGTTAGAATGGCAGTTATCAATACAAACAACAAGTGTTGGCAAGGTGTGGGGGGAAAAGGCACACTCATACATTGCTGGTGGGACTGCAAATTGGTGCAACCAATCTGGAAAGCAGTACAGTGATGCCTTCGAAAACTTGGAATAGAACCACCATTTGACCCAGTCATCCCACTCCTTGGTCTATACCCAAAGGACTTAAAAACAGCATACTACAGTAATGCAACCACTTCAATGTTTATAGCAGCACAACTCATAATGGCTAAACTGTGGAACCAACCTAGATGGCCTTCAATAAATGAACGGATAAAGAAACTGTGGTGTTTATATACAATGGAATATTACTCACCATTAAAAGAGAATAAAATTATGGCATTTGCAGGTAAATGGATGGAGCTGGAGAACATCATGCTAAGTGAAGTCAGCCAATCCCAAAAAAACAAAGGCCAAATGTTCTCTCATAGAAGTGGATGCTGATCCATAATGTATGAGAGGGCATGTAAAGAATGGAGACACTTTGGTCAAAGGGGAGAGGAAGGAAGGGATGGAACATGGGGCAGGAAAGATGGTGGAATGCAATGGACAACAATACCCTAGGTTCACGTATGACTGCACATATGGTGTAACTCTATATTATGTACAACCAGAGAAATGAAAATTTGTGCTCCACTGGTGTACCATGAATCAAAATGCATTTTGCTGTCGTGTAAACCTAATTAGAATAAAAAAGTTTTAAAAAGTTACTAGTGTGTATAATATAGAAGAAAATAAATAGAAAAATCTGATTACACTTTTAAGTAAACAAAAAGCAAATAACCACTGACAACTTTTAATATTTTCTTCTATTTATGAGTACTAACATATGATTTCTATAAAATTGCAAAATTCTCACTGCCTCAAATCAGATACAATGAATGATGCCTCTAACAGGGATCAAAATGTGCCACTGCTTCCTGACAGTATTTGTGAGGGAAAAAAAAAAATCTGAGCTCTAAAGATATGCTACTATATTTTTCCAATCATCTCTGGGAGAAAGGATAACTTCCAATCATTGTAAATCTCTCCTTGTTAACTAACACAACATACACAATGACTCTCTTTCCAAAGCCTATTGCTCTTCCTACTAAATTCTCACTTGGGTTCATCTCCTCCTCTCTACCACTATTTCCTTAGGCCTTCATAATTTCTTGCATGACTTGGTGTTCCTAGTTCCCATTTCTCCATCTTCTGTACACTGCTACCAAAATAATCATTCTAACATGCAAATTTGATTTTGACACTCAAATTTAAAACATGTCAATGGCTTCTCGCTGTCTACAATTTAAAGTCCAAAGTCCTCGGCATGACATCCAAGGCCCTAATTGATGGGCCCAACCTCTCTGGCCTCCAATTTTGACATTTCTCTCCATATACCCTCTATTGTAGCAACAACAAAACTTGTAATTCTTCTAACAAGTCTTTTATTCTTCGGTCCCCATGTGCTCTTTTTTACTCTTCTTTTTTATAAATTGGCTTTTATTCTATTCTTTACCTGTCATACTTTTATTTCTCATAGATACAACATGGATATTCCCTCCTCCAGAAATTCATCTTTCACCTGTCTCTTCCCTACCAAACTGAGTTAAATTTCTCTCTATGGAATCCTATTTATCCCTCTATCATGTCTTTTTTCGTTACACTACTATGATCCATTTACCTGTCTTCCCACTAGACTGTTAAAAGATCAGAAACTGTGTCAGGAAATTTATAAGGCAATAAGCAAAATGACTTTTTCTTTTCCTTTTTTGGTACCAGGAACTGAATCCAGGGGGAACTTTACCACTGAGTTATATGCCTAGTTCTTTTTATTTTTTGAGACGGGGTCTTGCCATATTGCTGAAGGTGACCTCAAACTTGCAATCTTCTGGCCTCAGCCTCCCAAGTTGCTAGGATTACAGGCATGCATCATCACACCTGGCCTCAAAAAGGTATTTCTTAAATAATTTGCATATGATATATAGAGACAAAGCTGATATGTACATTATAAAGCATAATAATGAATGGAATTTCCTCACACAAAAAGTGATGAAAAAGAATTTTGCTTCTGCTATAACTAAATAAGCACCTACCAAATTAATCTTTCCACAAATAACAACTATAAATTCTGAATAATTTACAAAAATCGGCTACCTAAAGAGTAACCATTAATAAACAAATACTGGAAGGGAATCAATGATTGAAAAAGAGTGTTATTAGGCAAATTCATCACAAACAAGTTTTAACCTGAGAGCAAGTCCAGTCAGCACCACAGGTACCTAAAACACTCAGATAAATTCCAGTGTCTTACTACCTTAATGAACTGTGAGACAGAGTTCAGGGAAACCAAAGACACTGGAAGATTAAAAAGGAATCTCAGAAAGAAAACAACCAGAAAGGGAGAGACACAAAATCTAGGTACATACTGGCTGCCCCTGGGTTACAGTTGCAAAGAACAGATTATAAGGAGTCCGACTAAGAACAAAAGAACTGAACTGAGAGGTATCACCCAAGAGATAAGAGTTTGTAGTTTGAGTCCAACTGCCTGCTAAACAAAAGTATGGACACACTCTGGAGGAATATAACAGACCTGAGAATCCCCACCAATTATTTTCACAAAGTCCAGTATAGAATCCAAAATTCTTTTACTCCACCCCCCCAAAAAAATCTAGAAAAGATGACTTATTTTTCAAGAGAAAAAATAACAGAGACTAACCCCAAAATGAGCCTGATGTTGGAATTTGCAAAGATTTTGAAGCAACTATTATAACTGTGAGAAACAGAAAGTCTGGTGGTTCATTTTCAAAATCTAGTATTCAGCTTTAATTGGATCAATTGTAGCCCTTCCCTTTTGCCTGCCCCTAATTCTAAATCAGCCAATCGTATAAACTGTAACTCCTCCAATCCGCGTGAAGGGCAGTGAGGGGCTAGGTTTGAGACAAAAGCAGGCAGACTGCCCACCCAAGCACACTTGGTAACCAGGTTCCATAGCACACTCTTTGGCCAGAAGTAAAGATTTGTCTTGCCCACCCACTTTTGAGCATGTGTTTCATTTCTTGCAGCACCCCCTTATTTCTAACATATCTATGCCCAATGGTATAGAGATAAAATGAGATCATAACAAATTAAAAGAGGGCTAGGGGTGTCCGGCAGAGTGGCACCTACCTGTAATCTCAGCTACTTGGGAGACTGAGGCAGAAAGATCACAGTTTCAGAGGTTCCATCCATGGTGCCATTGCTCTGGGCCTGAGATGAAGCTGAACATAAGAGAAAGAAAGGACAAAGAGGAGACAGAGAGGGAGGAGGATGGGTGGGGGCGAGGCAGAGAAGGGAGAAGCTGGCTTGGGCAACTTAGCAAGGACCTGATTAAAGGTAAAGTTAAAAATAAGAGGTAGCTGGGATTACAGGCCTGTGCTACAATACCTGGCTTAAATCCTGCCACTTCTCTCTCTCAAATGTATCTTGAAACCATCCACTTCTCTCAGTCTCTACTGCCTCTACACAAGATCAAACCACCATTATTTCTTACCTGGATTACTAGTCCTTCACTTTATCCATTATTCAGAACAAACTGTATCTTGTCACTCTCCTTCCTTGGTTTCCCTTTGCATATTGAATAAAATCTAAATTCCTTTACTAAGCTTTCAAGATCTCCATGATCTAGCCCCTACCTCTATAACCTCATTCATTCCATTCCAGTCTCAACTTCACCTATCATATTCCATCCACAGAGGCTTCCTTTCCATTCCTTGAACATTCTTAGCTCTCTTATACCTAAAGTTTTTGTACAATTCCCCTCAAACTGGTTAACTCCCCCTACCTTGTCCATCTTGCAGCTATTTACATGGCAAGTTCCTTCTACTTTTTCACATTAGTTTATATGACATCTTTTCAGAGTGCCTATTCTGACCACTGTTGACAATATGTCTCTCCATTATTCTCTAATGTTGCACTATTTTTCCCTTCATAGTACATATCACAAATTGTAATTATAGTGCTTTTGTTTTGCTTTGCTTTAAATGTCTGAGACCCTCATGTTATGGTTTGAAATGAGATATCCTCCTAAAGGCTCATGCTTTATGCAGGAACACTCAGCGATGCAATGATTAGATTATGAGACCTATGACCACATTGGTGGATTAATTCATGTAAAGGATTAATAATAAATGTACAACTGGGTGGTAAATGAGGGCAAGCAGGGCATGGCTGGAGGAAGTCAGTCACTGGGAGCATGCCCTTGGGAAGGCTTCCATAAGCTGACAGCTTTCTTCTGCTAGGCCCTACCTCCATGATATTCAAACTCACCTCAGGTCCAGAGCAATAAAACTGGCTGACCCTGTTCAACCTCACCTCAAGTCCAGAGCAATGAAATTGAAACTGTGAGCTCAAAATTTTTTTCTTCTTCTAAGTTGTTCTTGCCAGGTATTTTGGTTACAGTGACAAACAGTTGAATAACACACCTCTATAGTGCCATAGCTTCATGAGAACAAGGACTACATCTGCATGTTTTTCCAGGATGCCCAAAGGTCCATATAACAAGAATACTGATTATTTAAAACAAATTTCTTATTTATTAACTTAAAACCCAACCTGGGCTCAAGTTTACAAAGATCTCAAATATTGCTCCATTTTAGATATTATAGATGCCCTCTTAGTTTACCTTCTTTAGGGATAGGGAAGTATAAGGAAACTGATATGACAAATAAATGTTCAGACATAGTTTTTATTAAAAATAAAAAGAATATGATTTTTATTAAAAATTAAAAGAATATAAAAATGTTTCTTTATTGTCTCTGATATTCTATATTACTCAGACTTAGGATGAAAAACACAGGATCACAAGTTTAAGGCCAGCCTTAGCAATTTGGTGAGACTTTGTGTCAAAATTAAAAACTAAAGTGCTGGGAAATATAGCACAGCAGTAAAGCACCCCTGGATTCAATCCCCAGTACCTGACAAAAAAAAAAAAAAAAATCACTGGCCATCTTCCAAATGAATCCATATTAGGAACATCTTAAAATATGACCAATTTGAGAATATTACTGATAACATTTAACAATTTCATTTAAAAAATAAAAACATTCTTAACTCTATAAAAAAGACCCAAATGGAACATAAAATTATGCCAGATAAATGAAAATTTATTTTCTAATAGATTGTAGCATTTTGAAAACTCAATTGCCCATCAAAAAAGCAGTTGTCTTAAATGGTATAAGAATGTTCTTGAGAAAATAGTAAACATCTGAATCGAAGACAAGGAGTACACTCTGTTCCTAAAGATAAGTCATAAAAATTGTATTTGTGCTATTATAAATAGAAATTTATTTCCTAATACATGTTCTTTTACTTTTTATTATCTCTACAATAGTTCTACATGACAAAGATTGCATCATTTCTAAAGAGAAAGAACTCAAATTTTTTTCCATTGTGTTAATTCTATCACAAGCAGTCTTTAATTCATCCATCCTACCATGAAAGTTCTAAAATAACATTCTGTGATGCTTATTTCTACCATCCATAGGGAAATTGGTTTACTACTTCTTAGTAACATTTTATCATTCTAGATTCAAATATTTATAGTAAATTAAAATAGGATACCATGTATTATTAGGTTGGCAAAAGTTAAATTGAAAGATAATATCTATAGCTGAGAGATTAAAAGAACAACAACAGGGGGTGGGGTGTAGCTCAGTTGTAGAACACATGCTTAGCATGCAGAAAGCCTTGGTTCATTCCCAGTATCACATAAAAAGAACAAAACACATACCCTACTGCTAGAAGTAAACTGGCGAAATTTATAGAGGTCAATCAGTAATACATTTCATAAGTTTTTAAAATATTCATGCCTTTTAAACTGGTATTTTCATTTATAAAACTTCATCTAACAGAAATAAGCCTTCAGCAGATGCCTGTATGCCTCATGCCTGTAATCCCAGCTACTTGGGAGGTAGAGGCAAGAGGATCACAAGATGGAGGCTAGCCTGGACAACTTAGTGAGACCCTGCCTCAAAACAAAAAATAAAAAGGACTAGGGGTATAGCTCAGTGGCAGGGCACTCCTGGGTTCAATTCCCAGTACTAGAGGGGAAAAGAGAGAGAGATGTAAAAGTCATAACATTGTTTGATAATATTAAAAGAATTTTTAAGTGCCCTACATGTCACTTAATATTTGACACTGGCAAATGGTTAAATGAATTATATTTATGAACTAGTTAAGGTCCATCCATAATGAGTATTTGAAAAAAAATTATACAGTGATTAAAAATAGCATCTATATTGGGCAAGGGATGTAGTTTAGTAGTAGACTAGTTGCCTAGCGCATGCTAGGTCCTGAGTTCAATTACCAGTACAGGAGGGGAAAAAAAATGTGTGTGTGTGTGTGTGTATGTATGTATGTATGTATGTATGTATGTATATGTGTATGTATTTATTAGCATAGAAAGATATCTAAAATACAGTAAATGAAATAAAGTTTATAAACAGCATAATATGCTATCAATTAAAAAGCCAATATTGAAGGTGCAACATATGTTTTATGCATCCGTGGTTCACAACCATTTTAAGAAGTTGGAGCCAGGCATCGTGGCACACGCCTGTAATCACAGTACTTTGAGAGGCTGAGACAGGAGAATCTCGAGCCAGCCTCAGCAATGGCGAGATACTAAGCAATTCAGTGAGACTTCGTCTCTACATAAAACACAAAATAGGCCTGGGGATGTGGCTCAGTGGTCGAGTGCCCCTGAGTTCAATCTCTGGTACCAAAATAAAAAAAAAAAAGTAGTAGTTGGGAAGTATACACACTAAAAAAATGGTAACAATTATATCTAAGTAGTAGTTCTTGTTTATATTTTTATTTTGTCTGAATTTTTTATTATAGAGGGGGTTCTTTTCATTTGTGAAAAGTTTAACTCCTAAATGTCAAGCCAACAATGAAATTTTCCAAAACTAAATTCTTCACTTCTGTAGCAATACGAAGTCCTTCAGAAGTCATCTCCCTTGTTATTTTCTCTGGTAGGCAGTGATGAATATGTGCTCTTTTATTCACAGACTACAGTCCCAGGGTGACCAAAAGAACAAATCTGCCATCTGGATAGCTCCAGTTGCCTGGGGTAAGGAGTACAATATATAAAATATATTGAAAACATAAAAGGTCCCTCCTTCAAGCAAATATTTCCAACCAAATAAGCTAACTGGCTACAAAGACCTATTTTCATTACTGACTTTCATTTTTCAATTTACTGTCATCTCTTCAAAAGTTTCATGGTGATACACAAATTTCAACTCGAATTTTCCCTTACAAAGTAGTTACCTCATTATTTCTATCAATTCTCTCCATTTTTTATTCATTTTTCCAAAATTTCTTCACACACATGATAAGTATTATGTTCTAATCATCACAACTATATAGGAAGAGCTACTCTAGCTCTGTCTTAAAGCATAACAACTTTGTAGCCAACAACTCCCTCCTCCCCCAAAACATCATCCTCCTGCTAGATGCTCATGATTAATCCATATCCAGAATCTTATACTGAATTTTGAGATTTTCTAAACTTACTTGGGAGGATGAGGGAGGAGAATAGCAAGTTCAAGGTCAGCCTGGGCAACTTATCAAGACCTTGTCTGGAAAAGACAGAGAGGGCAGGGAGAGGGAGGGAAGGAAGGAGAGGAAGGGAAGGAAAGGAAGGGGAGGGAAGGAGGGAAGGAGGGAAGGAAGGAAGGAAGGAAGGAAGGAAGAAAAGAGGGGGAAGGGAGATGAGAGTAGCTCAGTAGTAAAGCACGCCCCTAGCATGCATGAGACCTGGAGTCAATTCCCAAACACCATCAAAAAACAAGACAAGGGGCTGGGGTTATGGCACAGTGGTAGTGTGCTCGCCTAGCATGCGGGAGGCACTGGGTTCAATCCTCAGCACCACATAAAAATAAAACAAAGCTATTGTGTCCACCTACAACTAAAAAATAAATAGTAAAAAAAAATTTAAAAAAAAACAAGACAAAAATTTTAAAAAGTGCCTAATTCATTTTTTCTTCACCCCTTTGTGTATCCTCTAGCCAAAAAGATATATACCTATATCTATACATATAAATTATGAACAAACTGAATGACCTGTGACAATTCTCCGAAAATATAAAATAAAATAAATATTAGTATGCAAGCCAAAGAAATAAGTCATTCAGATCTCTTTTCAAGAATTTAGGATTCAACTGCCGTGAAGGTAATCAGCTATTACAGCATTCATGCTCTGCCTCAGCATTCTATTGAAAGCCAAAATCTTCCATCCCCCAACCATGACTAAGCACAGCTGGAGTACAAGGGCCTGGCCATTCTGCCTAACATGGGACTCCTTCAACAAGCAATCTTTGCTACTGAGCTCCCAAACTGGATTGGCTAAAACTCTGTCACATCTGCATCAAGTTGAGGAAACTCTCCTGGCTTTATCTTGCTTTCATTAATGTTTCACAGGCATTATTCCTTAATAAATCTTTTACATTCCTAATGCCACCTTAACGCCATCTTCACAAAAGGACCCAACATCCATAAGGATTTAATATGGATGTCAATATTATTATCAATGTTCCAGATACAAAATTATAATTCTAATATCTCAATATAAACATGTAATTAACTTATTTATATACCCACTTAGATTCTTCCATAAGTAGTCCCAGAAAAAAAAACCACTTTTATTCTTTTAAAAATGTTCATTCTAGGCTAAGGTGGGAGGATTACCTAAACCTAGAATCTCAAGCCTGTCTGGGCACCACAGTGAGACCCCCATCTCAGGAGGGAAAAAAAAAGTTCATTTTGCTGAATTCCTAAGCCAATTCCTCAACATATTCATTCTGTAATAACAATTCAATTTTGTTTTCTATCCAAAACAGATTTTAAGAATGTAAAAATCCCCAGGCACAGTGGTCCAAGTACTTGAGAGACTTGAGGCAGGAGAATCATTTGAGCCCAGGAGCTCAAGGCCAGCCTGAACAATAAGAGCAACCCCAATCTCAAAAATAAACAAATAAAAAGGTAAACCTCAACCGTAGTGAATTTTGAAGGGGAGAGAGGTGATAAACTTCTACCATATTGTTTCCTTTTCTTAACTATGTTTATTTTTCCAAGCCAATTTTTAAGATCTGAATTTTGTCAAAAGAATTTTATTGCTACCAGATTTTAATCAACAACAAAAATTTTCCATGGGCAGTTACAACTGTTAGATTTTATCTTTGTTATTTCTATCCTATCAAATGGTAGAATCAGAAATTATTTGGAAATTCTCAACAAAATACTAGCAAACTGAATTCAACAGAACATTTAAAAAAGATCATTCACTATGATCAAGCGAGATTCATTCTGGGATGCAAGGATGGCTCAATATATGCAAATTAGTAAATGTGATACATCACATTAATAGAAAGAAGGACCAAAAACACATGGTCATTTCCATGGATGCAGAAAAAGCACTAAACAAAATTCAAGATAATTCTCAAAAAATCAGATAAACAAGGCATGTACCTCAACCCAATAAAGGCCATATAAAATAAAACCACAGCTAATATGCTGAGCAGAGAAAGCATTTCCTTTAAGATCAGGATCAAGACAAAAATGCCTATTTCTATACAAAATAGTACTGAAAGTCCAAGCTACAGCAGTGAGTCAAGAGAAAGAAAGAAAACACATTTCAAATTGGAAAGGAGGATGTCAAAATATCCATTTGCAGATAACATGATCTTATACAGAAGAAAATCTACTAAGGACTCCCCCTCAAATTTGTTAAAATTAATAAATGAATTTAGGGAAAGCGTAAGATACAAAATCAACATATAAAATTTAGTAGACTCTCTACCCATAAACAGTGAACTATCTGAAAAATAAATCAAGAAAACAATCCCATTTACAATAGTTATAGAAAGAAAAAAAAGGACACCTATGGATAAATTTAACCAATAGGATAAAATATCTAGACACTAAAAATTATAAAACATTGATGAAAAAATAGAAGATGACACAATAAATGGAAAGATATCCCATGTTTGTGAACCAGAAGAACTATTGTTAAAAACTGTCCATCCTACTCAAATGATCTATAGTTTCAATGCAATTCCTACCAAAATACCAATGACATTCTTCAAAGAAACAGAAAAAGCAATCCTAAAATTCATATGGAACCAAAAGACCTCAAATAACCAAAGCAATCTTGAGCACAATGAAAAAAGCTTGGGCTGAGAAGGCAGATCAGTAGTACAGCACTTGTATACTATACATAAATATCTAAGTTTGATCCCCAGCACCAAAAAAACAAAAAACAAAAAAAATATAGAGGCATCACATTTACCTGACTGCAAAATATGCTACAAAGCTATAGTAACCAAACAGCATGATACTGGCCTAAAAACAGAAACATGGATGAATGGAATAGAATAGTACCAAACTAAAAATGTTTCTGCACAGCAAAGGAAACAAAAATATACTAATCATCCAGGACATGTAAATCAATATCACAATGAGATTATTACCTAATTTCAGTCAGAATGGCTTTTATCAAAACAACAAGAGTCAGGTAGGGTGGTGCATGCCTATAATCCCACTTACTTGGGAGGCTGAGGCAGAAGGATCACCAAGTTAGAGGCCATCCCAGGGAACTTGGTGAGACCCTGTGTCAAAACAAAAAATAAAAAGGGTTGGGGATGTAGCTGAGTGGTAGAACACTCCTGGGCTCAATCCTCAATACCACACACACACACACAAACACACACATAACAAGGACAAAAGACAAGTGTTGGTGAGAATGAGGATATGGAAAAAGGGAATCTTTACACGCCACTGGTAAGAAAGTAAATTAGTACTACCATATGTAAAACAGTACAGAGAGTCCTCAAAAATTAAAAACCACCATATAATCCAGCAATCTGACCACTGCATACACATGCAAAAGAAATTAGTAGATCAAAGAGATATCTGGCTGTATATTTATTGTAGCACTATTCCCAACAGCCAATATATAAAATCAAACTAGGTGACTCTCAATGAATAAATGGACAAATAAAGGTGGTACAGATACACAACAGAATACTAATTAGCCATAATAAAAGAACTGTGATGAAGAGTACATACACATCCAATAAATGGAAACAAGCTTAGTGTGTAGATGGAAAAAAGAAAATCAGTGTGACTACAGCTTGGTAAAAGAAAAAATACAGTATCTCTTAAATGTATCAACCCACATGAGAAACATCAATTTGCTCACATTTCATTGGCTAAAATTAGTCACAAGCAGGGCTACAGAGGTAGTATTTCTGTATGGAAAAAAACAAAAAGGAGAAACAGGTAAGCATAAGCACTGGAAGAAATACCTTTCTCATGGGGCTGGGATTATGGCGCAGTGGTAGTGTGCTCGCCTAGCACGCATAAGGCACTGGGTTCGATCCTCAGCACCACATAAAAATAAAATAAAGATATTCTGTCACCTACAACTAAAAAATAAACATTAAAAAAAAAATACCTTTCTCATAAAGATTTAAATGAGGTAATATCAAGTTACTGACTGTCAGCATTTGTGAGCATTCAATATTTTTTCAAGAATACACAATAATTATACTCTGTCACATAAACATTATTATTTAAAAACTCAGTGGAGGGCTGGAGTTGTAGCTCAGTGGTGGAGAGCTTGCCTCTCATACGTGAGGCACTGGGTTTGATCTCAGCACCACATAAAAATAAAAGAAAGAAAGAAAATATATTGTGTCCATGTATAACTAAAAAATATTTTTTAAAAAATTGAGAAGCTTGACCAAAACTCATGCCAAACATAAGTTATATGAACTTCTCCCTTTTTTGAAAAGAGAAGATACTTTCACATCAACAATCTTTCTAACATTTCTCTAGTTCTTCATAACTTTATACTGACCATCACAAACCAGACTCTAGAGTTATTGACAATGCCCTAGAACTTTAGTAATCTATGACAGGCAACCTGAATCACTGCTTCATCTAGATATTCATTATGCAAGATGGGTAATGATTTTCTTTTAAAATATAACGGTCCTCATATAACCAGAAAGGTACAAAAGAAGTAACAATGAATACTTAACATCCAAAAAAAAAAAATGCTCAATTTAAACAGTATGACTTTCACTTCTAATAATGTATATTCAGTAATTTAGACAAATATTCAGTAATTTAGATAGAAACAATTAGAAAACCTGGGCAAAGAAATTAAATCATGGATTAGGAAACAAAATAAGAATGAATCTGTAATATCCTATTATAAACAGGAAACAATTTTACTTTGAAGACTATCACAAGTAGCACTAAAACACACACACACACATACACACACATACGTAAGGAATTTTACTGATTAAATTTTGAACTGAGCAAAAAATAAATTCTAATAATAATAATTGGACATTTTAATTTAGAAAAGAGCTCAAAAAGTTAAAATATACTTTATAAACAATAATGGCAAATATAATAGGCTGGTTTTTTAATATGTAGAAAAGTATCACTATATATGGATTATGAATATTTTTGTTTTGAGTATGTGTTCATTTATAAAATATAGAAATGTCACAGTGCCTGTAATCCCCACTACTGAGAAGGCTGAGGCAGGAGGATTGCAAGTTCAAGAACAGTCTTGGTAATTTATTAAGACCTTGCCTCAAAATAAAGAAAAATAAAAACAGTTGGGGTATAGTTCGGTGGTAGAGTGCCCCCAAGTTTAATCCCCATGAATGCAAAACAAACAGAATTGTGTCCATTTTTATCTTTTTTTATTTTTATTTTTTGGTACTAAAGATTAAACCCAGGGTGCTCTACCACTGAGCTACATCCATAGCCCTTTTTATTTTTAATTTTGATACAAGGTCTCACTAAATTTTCTGGGATGGCCTCAAACTTGGGCTCCTCCTGCCTCAGCCTCCCAAGTTGCTGGGATTACAGGGGTGCACCACTGTGCCTGACCTGTTTTTATAAGCAGAGGAGAGTGAACAAATCAGTAGTGAAACACTGGCCAAAAGAAATAACTGTACTATTGACAAGAAGAACCAATCAGTATCAGAGGTCAGCCCCTTAGTAAGTACAACAACAAATTAGCATGAGTAGTTATACACAGTAATCAGTTAAAAAAATTCTTCAGTATGTCCCAGGATAACATATTAGACAAAATCACCTAAAAGTAAGCTAACTATGCAGAATTATGAATTCATATCCCAGAGAATACAACCTCAGATAAATATATTAATTCTACTATGCTGCAGGCATTAAGTTTCTAATCATGTCAGAAAATAAGCATATGATCATTAGAACAGAACAAGAAGATAAAGTGTTAAGTTTGGCTAAACAAAATTTTAGAATTGTCTTATATCTGAGGAGGAACACAAATTTTCACAATAAATTTAGATGAAAGATAGGAATGTAAAAGTACCATGATATAACTCTCAGTACTTACATTAAACAGACCACTGTCATAGAGAACAAAGCTAAAACCTGAATCACATAGCCTAGAAAATCAGTTTTCATGCCCAATCCAAAATGAAGTGGTCAGTGACACAGAACCTATACCCTTTGCTGGTCTGAGTTTAGTGCTATTATTAAATGCTAGAAAAGATAAAAACAAAATATAATTATATCTGATTGAATTATGCCTAAAAAAGTAGAAATATTATAATAGTAGGCATATATTATAATAAGGATAATAAAGCTAAATTCATGATATTAAATGCTACAATGATTTGGAATAATCAGTTACAAATATGATATGATTTTTTTTCCTGCTTAATGTGTTTAGACAATTTAAAAGAACACTGATTATTAAATTTTATGATTTTAATTCAATGTTTAAAAGTATTTAAGTTTGCAACAAACATGTAATTACTCAAGAAAATTTTGTTAAATCCATAATTTTGATATTTTTGCATAAGGAATATTTGCCTAAGGAATACAAGAATATTTTAAGGAATATTAATTTTTATATTTAAAGATATATTAATTGATAAAAGATATGTTAATTGATAATAAGCCTGACTTATTAAAGTCAGGCTATTAAACTAACATCTGTATCACAGATTAGAATGTGTTTAGAGGAAAGTGTAAAGTATTAAATGGAGCGGGCGGGGCAAGATGGCAGCGTAGAGAGAGGCACCATCCAGTCTCACCAAACTACAGATCAAAATTTTGCGACAAAAATATCTTCCACCCAACTTTTCGGCAGTAAATTACAGTCATCATCACAGAAAATTTCACTTTTGCGTGGAAGCAGTGCAAGCGGTCTTCGCCAGAGCGCATCTCTAGCAGCAGCGGCTGCAAGCGGCCGCGGGGCAGTGCGACCCCCGCAGCTCCGCAGAACTCACCGCGGGCAGGAACTGCATCTACTCGAGAAAATTGGATCCAAAACCCAATCAACCACACAGGATCTAAGCAAGCTCGCGTGGTCCACGACCCCAGCCGTCAGCCACTGGGGAGCGCACCAGCGAAGGCAGCGCTACAAAGGAAGATTGGGACTGCACCAGTTCTGCTCCAGAGTGCAGGGCAAACAAAGCAGCGGAGGGAGCAGATCTGCTAAAAGAAACTTCCACGGGGACACAAACAGGAGATTGGAGACAGCTACTGCGAGCCTCTGGAAGTATAATTGAAGTGGAACATTGGAAAACAACTCTGTACAATCTTCCACAGACGGCTTCACCAGCGAACCAGAAATTAACCAGGTTGGGACTCTCACACGTGAAACACGAGCCGAGTAAGTCCAGCAAGCAACGAACAACGCCACCCACTGGAGGTGAAAGGAAACATACATGTCTATTCACTTTGAGACTGTTCTTGTATATTGATTCTTTGTTTGTTTTTTGTTTTGCTTGTTTGTTTGTCTGTTTGGGTTTTTTTTTTCCTTTCATTTTTTTTTCCCTCTCTCTCTCTTTACTTCCTCCCTTTTTTTCCTTCTATGCTCTTCCACTCTCACTTTGCATATTATCCTTTATCTTTCTCTCCCAATATTTCTACTGTTTAATCTTTTTGCTTTATTTCTCTGTTCTTTCCCATCTTTCTCTATCCTCCCATCATTTCTCTCCCACTCCTCCTACCCTCTAATCCCCAACAGTTGTGAATCCAAAGATTTCTTTTACAGTGGGATATAGTAGATTGGGACTCCTGAACCGAAAACTGGAGGGGCACTAGATAGTCCTGTTTCTACCACTTACATAGGTTTTAGCTTTCTTGCTATTGTTGCTTGCTGTACCCTACATCTCTTCCTCCCTACCAATCCTCCCCAACTCACTGTCACCCTCTCAAGTACTAGTCAGCCCCTCTTGGTTTCATTTTTCATGTGTTATAAGAGCTAATAACCAAACCCTCATTTCCTACTAATCCAACAATCTACCCTACATCCCACCCTCAAGGTTCCCTAGCCCACCAACAGTAACTACAGACTCCTGTGCGAACTTATTGTTTATATAATAGATTGCTAAGGAACCCATAATTGTTGTGTATTGTGACTAAACTGTAAATGTATTTGGGAACTATTAGTAACTACTTTGTTTGAAACTATATATTGCTTGTATTGAGATCAACTAATATTGAACCCCCCTTTAAAAGAGCAGTACTGAAACCCTGCAGCAAAACTATACACATATAGGAGCAAAAACTGTAATAACTTGGCTCAACAGAGCTAGAAGGAAAGACACACAAACATCATGAAAAAACAAGGGAAGAAAATGACTCAAACAAACCAAGAT
>PVHX01012644.1:0-58224 GCA_004024805.1 Geosciurus inauris
CCAAACTATAGGTAACAATTATTTCTATATCTTTTCAGGGAGCTTGTATTTTGAATATGCTAAGGGATTATCTGAGCGCGGATGCATTTAAAAGTGGAATTGTGCATTATCTCCATAAGTATAGTTACAAAAACACAAAGAACGAGGACCTGTGGAATAGCATGGCAAGCGTGAGTGTGCTTTTGAGTGTCTCCATACTTGGGATGGACAGGCTTATCATCTTGTTTTGTTTTGCCTCTTCATATTACTCCTTTTGAGAAGAATCATGAGCATTTTCTACAGAAGTGAGAGTGATGTGCTTGTTTTTGGTGTTTAGATTTGCCCTACGGATGGCACACGAACAATGGATGGTTTTTGCTCTAGAAGTCAGCATTCCTCTTCAACTTCAGTAAGTGTCTAAATCTGTGCATGTTCCCCTGAGCACATTCTCTGACATTTTTTTAAAGGAAATTAAATCATTTTTATAGTCCACAGGCCTTTATTATTATTATTTTACATTTATTATGCCATGAATTTATAGGGAATAGGTTCCAGCACCTCAGATTCCTTTCCGTTTGTTCTCACAAAATGTGCTTATCTGGGTGGAGCAGGCTTGGTGCTTCAGTGGAACCCAGGTACCTTTCTTTTTGGCTTCCTTCTTTTTCTGATCATTTTCCTTCACATGTTTCAGGAAGCTGTCTCGCATCTGAGAGTGCTTAATATGCTCAATACACACATTAATCATCTTGGCAAGAATTTTGCCCTTAACTTGATTATTCACAACAATGCCAAAAGCACGCTGGGTAACATTGTAGACTCTCCCAGTTTTGCCATGATAACATTTGTGGGGCATTCCTTTTTGAACAGTACCCATTCCGTTAATGTCTACAATATCACTCACTCTTCTTGTGGATTTGCATATATGTGGCCAAAGGAACAACTCCATGTTTTCTTAAAGGCCTAGAGAACATACATCATGGTCCCTCTCCTCTTTCCCTTTGTGTTCGTCATTTTGGCGAATTACTAGAAGATGGCAGTTCCAGCTGAAAAGAAGCTCTAACTTCATATTTTTTGAAGGATATTAGCTCTGTGTCAAACTTCCTGAATTCCTTGGTTATCTCCCCTCAATCTAAATAAGGCGTCATTCAAATGCCGCCAGACTTAGCCTTTTACAATTTTCTTAAGTTTTTATACAAGAGGGTGGCACAGTCTTCTTTGGTGATATCACTGATACTAATTTCTTTCATTTCACTTTCTATAAAGCAGTGGTTTTGTGACACGTTTCTATGGTGGATTTGTTGGCATTGTATCAGTCAGGGGGACATGTCAATCATTTCCAGACTCTACGCTTGTGAAAAAACAAATAATGGCAATGGATGTTTTTGAACACTTACTATTTATCAGGCATATCTAAGCACTTATGTGTATTATCTCCTTTACTCTTCACAACAAACCTGTGATCCAAGCACTATCACTATGTTTACTTGTGGGAATATGAAATCCAAAGGCATATGGTCGATAAATTGCAGAGCAGGGATGTGAATTTAGATCTAACTCATGTTTTTTACTGCTACACTATAAAGTATTCATAACATCTGAGTAACAAAGTGGTTTGATTATTTACCTGGACTTGTGGAATATTTTCATAGGCAGCTGTGTGTGAATGAATCTGGAAATTCAACAAAATTTTATCTACCATATTTTTATTTTCTTGGCTTTTTAAAAAGAGACCACTTTATTCAAGTTTCTAGATTCATCCTGTAGCATATTTTATCCTTTTACTAGCTCTTAAATCTTTTCTTAAAAGCTTTTTTAGTATCCAAGACCATATTCCCTTTTGAACATATGACATGAGCCATCTCTGTGTTATTACTTTGGAAGCACAGACTCTTCGATGAATGCTTTTTCTGATCTTGCTTGTCTGAGAACCTGCATAATTATGTAGGTATTGAAAATCCGGTCACTTTCTCTTCCTTCTCTCTCTTCATTTATTCATTTATATGCCTGCTTGGTGTCCAGGCTATGCTGGCCCCAGGGTATACCCAGCAGGCCCAGATATGCTATCTGCCAGGACATAAGTGTAGTGGAGGAGACTGAAAAGTAAAGAGTTGATGCTGTAACAGAAGTGCCATGGTTGGAAACACTGGGGGAAGGGAGCCACGGCAGGAGGCTAGGGAGTAGAAGAAGGGATCAGGGAGCTCACGGAGGAGGCTGTCAGTTGTTAGCAGCCCTTTGAGTGCAGGCTAGCCTGCTCTCTTCTCTTAGGTTTGGGTCTAAGTGGGTGATGCATCTGCCTTTTTCTGTATAATCTAGCACTGGCATCAGGAAGGTGTGGATGTCAAAACCATGATGAACACCTGGACGCTGCAAAAGGGCTTTCCCCTAATAACCATCACAGTAAGAGGGAGAAACGTACACATGAAGCAAGAGCACTATATGAAGGGATCTGACAGTGCCTCAGAAACTGGGTAATGTTCATAGAATGAAACTCATTTTGTTACCTAGGTAACATCTAACCTGATAGGATAAAATCGTGTTTTTGGAATAGTGCCTTTACCTCTATTGCTAAAGTATTCAATGGAATCTACATGCCCTACAAAGTTGGCTTGTATTTCCTATCTTCCTGAAAGGATAAGGAAGCTTTTTACCTTGGTCAATCTTGGTTAAGCTCATGTTAAATAATTATTTTAACATGCTTATGTTTTGTAGTTTAATAAGATGTACTTTGTAGTAACTGGCTTGAAATCAACTGTGATCTAAGTACCTGCCACTGAATTTCAACAGGGTTTGGCATTTAGGTTGGTGCAAAGGAGAAAAGAACTTAGGTTATTTCTGGGAATTATGAGAGACCCAGTTATTTTCTTTGGAAATCCAAGTTAAATCCTTGAAACCGTCAGCTTAATGCCAGAAGATTAAAAGTAAAAATGAGATGCTACAATTTGATTGACTTATATGTAAAAATATTTGTTTTATCCTGAAACAATTTCATGCTAATGGAAACATTGCAAGAATAGTGCCAAGAATTTCCATATATGCTTTACTCAGATTTATGTTAACTCGTTATCTCACTTCATTTGCCATTCTTTGTCTCACTGCCTTTCTCTACCAGCCATATACATGTGATACACATGGCATATTTTTTGAACTGTTTGAGAGCAAGTTGAAGACATGATATCCCTTTGCCCCTAAATACTTGTATTATATTTACAAAAAAAAAATAAGAACATCCACTTATATAATCATAGTACAATTATCAAACTTAGGAAATAAACTTGACACAATACTTTGATTTAAACTCCAATCAACTTTTCCAGCTGCGCTAAAAATATCTTTATATCAAAACAGAAAAAATCTGTCTCAAGATTCAGTATAGGACTACATATCATATTTGTCACATTTGATTTTAGTCTCCTTTTATTCTGAAGTAATTATTCGGTCTTTGTATTTTTTGATATTCTTGAAGAGTATAGCCAGTACAGGATATTCTAATCTTTCAATTTGTGTTTTCTACTGTTTCTGCATGATCAGATTCAGGTTGTACATCATAGGTAGAAATTCCACAGATGTGACATCGTGTCCTTCTGAGTATATGATTTAGAAGGCACATGATATCAATTTGTGTCAGTACTTGATCACTGTTTTGAATTAGGTCTCTGGCCTCCAATCACCAATCACTTAAGTCCCAATTCCCAGTTTTGCCCAAGGGTGAATAGTCTAAGCTAGAAAACAGGCCGGGTATGTTTTGAGATTTTGGCTACAGCAGTTTTGATACTATCCTGTTCTAGGCTAGCCAGTGCCTGGTGTATGATAGGTGATTTAATAGCTGTTGAATGAATAAAAAAATAATCTATCCTCCTTCCTTTTAGGTACCTATGGCATGTTCCATTGACATACATTACCAGCAAATCAGACTCAGTCCATAGATTTTTACTGAAGACAAAGACAGGTAACTTATGGAAATTAAACTAGTTGAATTAAAGGAGGAACTGTAGAAATGTGTAGGATTTAAATCTAAGTTTCTTTTGCTGCTTATCTTGGTTAAAACAGAAGGGATTAGGTTAGAATATTGTCTGGTTTTAAAAAAAGAATGGCCAATGTAATGCCTGATAGAAATTAAAACAATTATGTAATGTGAAAAAGGAGGGATTACCCATGAAAATTCTCATTACTTTGTTAACATTACTGGGGTCTATGGTATGTCTGGCCAGAAATGCATTTGCATTTTTTTCATAGATCTATAAATCTCACAAAATTTTTGTCTAAACCTGGTGTTGGCTTTCGTCTATTGGGTTGCTTTTGTCTGCTTCCCAAAAGAAATAAGTGATTTTAATTTGTTCAGTTTTAAACTTTTCTCTAGTTTTCCTTGTCCAGTCTCTCATCAGAAAAGCTTTCATCCATTAAGATAGTAAATGGAGCATGATTTGTTTTATTTGCTGTAGATGTGCTCATCCTCCCAGAAGCAGTGGAATGGATCAAATTTAATGTGCGAATGAGTGGCTATTACATTGTACATTACGAGGATGATGGATGGGATTCTTTGACTGGCCTTTTAAAAGGGGCACACACAGCTATCAGCAGTAATGATCGGGCGAGTCTCATTAACAATGCATTTCAGCTTGTCAGGTAATACAAGCTGTGCAAAGACTTGGTTTATTTCTAAAAGCAGCTGTTATTGTTCAGATTCTTGATTTCTAAAGATGAAAGTGATTGATTGATTGCTAATGAGAAATTGAAAGGTGCTTTCTTGTAAGTTATTCTAACAGTCCATGGTTGCTTTTAACTTTGTAATTAACCTCCTGTCTGTGTCTGGTAGGTAATTTGAAGTATGGAATCAGTATTTTAATCTTTCTCAGTGACACCTCAGATCAGATTGTGGTAAATGTGTAGAAAACCAAGAGACAACATCCTTTTCCCATCCTTAAAGCCTGGTCCTGCAGCTTTCTCAGTTCTGACTATGGCCTCTCAGGTTTCTTCCATGCTGGATTTTTAACTACCTTGCAGCCCTCTTAAAGACCAAGTATACCAGGCCCAGTTATTTGCACTGAATCCTTTGACTTAAAGGAGAGATTTGCTTTAAAAACTAGATACCTGAGCTGCAGAGCATCTCTATGAATACAGCTCATAAAATTTGACCCAACCAAATGACCTTTGTGTGGTTGAACATAGAGTGAAAATTCTCCATTTTTTCTCCATGACATTTTTTTTTTGCCTTGTTACTGGGTACTCTACCACAGAGCCACATCCCCAGCCCTATTTTGTGTTTTATGTAGAGACAAGGTTTCACTGAGTTGCGTAGCACCTCACTGTTGCTGAGGCTGGCTTTGAACTCGCGATTCTCCTGTCTCAGCCTGAGCCACTGGGATTACAGGTGTGCACCACTGTGCCTGGCCATGACATTCGTTTTAAGGAAATGCTTGCCAAGCCTTAAACTTTTTTAGTCTTGAGACAGAACTGAAGTCCTAAGGGGAACCATCCAGGTGGGAAGGGGTAGCTCTGTTATTCTCATGTCCCATTGTCAGAGTTGCTTTTTCTACCTGCCTACAATTCTGCTTGAATTTTAGGTTTTTGCTTAATTGTATAAGCATATACAGTACTACTGGTGCTTTGAACATCAACCCTCCATCATGAAGGGTTTCTATGTGCATTCAGTGTCTTTTTGAAAGAAGCAAGATGTGCTTAGGCCAGGGATTCACGCTTTTGCTGAATGGCAGTTTCTGTGACCAGGTTTCCTAAAGGATCTTTGATTGACATCCCCTTCTTACCCAGGAAGCTCAGCACACAATCTAGTGTTTCCTGAGGGACAGATGCTGACCCACTTGCATTTCATCTTAACCACAAGCAAGCCCTAGCTCTCTTTTAAAGAAATTTCTTCCACAGTGTAATCTTACCAGATATCATGTGTGACTGAAAAGATACTAATGTAAATGTTATTATTTATGAGGGGCTCATATCTGATTGTTTTGCTAGAAGACTGTTACATTTTGAGCAAAACTTGATTTCCTAGATTTTGTTTTAAACCTGTAACCATGGTGTCTCTTGGTCAGCATCGGAAAGCTTTCGATTGAAAAAGCCTTGGATTTAACCCTGTACTTAAAACACGAAACTGAAATTATGCCCGTGTTCCAAGGTCTGAATGAGCTGATACCTATGTACAAATTAATGGAGAAAAGAGAGATGAATGAAGTGGAAGCTCAATTTAAGGTAAAAACCTGAAGTAAATAGAGAAGTTACATATTTTGCTTTTCTTGTGTGTGAAAAAGTGCTTACATGTATTTATGTGTCTTCATATTTATATTAAAGAAAAGGAAATAAAAATTCAGTGTTTAGATTGATTGGCAAAGAATTTGGCACTAAAATAGGAATGGCAACATTAGAATTCTGTACTTAATTGTCATGGGTTGTTATTCCCTTCTTTCACACATTTTTTTAAAAATATTTAATTTTTTTTAGTTGTAGGTGGACACAATATCTTTATTTTATTTTTATGTGGTGCCGAGGATCGAACCCAGTGCCTCCCGCATGCTAGGCGAGCACGCTACCACTGAGCCATAATCCCAGCCCTCTTTCACACACTTTTTATTTCACTCTACTTCTCTATTACAATGGAGAGTATTAAGATTTTCTGGGACTGTCAGTGGTACCTGAGAAAGAGGCACAAAATTGTTACTTTTGACAAAATGTCATGAAGTTTTGTTGTATAATTTGCTCTCAAAATGTAGTCCCATGAACTCTAAGAGTGGTAGTTCATCTTACTATATCTTTAGGAAAGATTGTTAAGAAAATACTAAAACCATTCATCATTATTTCTTGTTTTTGACCCTTTTCATAATTAAATATAAATAGAGCTGCACAGTTTAAAAAGAAAGAGTTGGATTAAGCTTTAAAAATCCATCCCTGTTACCTGAGGGAGTACTCAATTAGATAAACATGAAATGGCCTGTGACATTATGCCACATGTCACTGTCCCCCGTCCCACACCTGCAGGCTTTCCTCATCAGGCTGCTGAGGAACCTCATTGACAAGCAGGTATGGGCAGATGAAGGCTCGGTCTCAGAGCGAATGCTTCGGAGTCAGCTCCTCCTCCTCGCCTGTGTGCGCAAGTATCAGCCTTGTGTGCAGAGGGCAGAAGGCTATTTCAGAGAGTGGAGGGAATCCAATGGAAACATGAGGTCAGTCCTACTGAATAACCAATTCATTGATCAAAAATGTATTTTTTCTGTTCTTCACCATTGTGCTGACTAGTGAGAAAATGAGTATAGACAAGTCTCCACTAACTGCCCTTTTTTGGAAAATAAATTGCTTTTGAAGATTTATCTATGTATCTCCCAACTTTTAGTTTTAAGAAGTGCTTGGAATGAACTTCTATGCAAGCAAGTCAAATATCTGTGTAGTTAGAAAGGGATTATAAATTCCCATTTATGGGATTATAAATTTATGGGATTATAAATTCCCATTTTGTATACCTAAATCAAAATCTTATCAAACTGAGATGGGGAGGCCAGAATGAAACAGAGGCAAACCATTTTATAATAACATCTTTGGGCATCTAAATTCCCTGACAGGAGTACCTAGTTATTGCTAACACTGTCTGTGCAAGGTAGGATTCTCACCATATCTGGAAATCTTTATTCCTGCTATACCTCTGTTCTTTTCTATTTGGAGCTTAAATGCCATCCAGGAAACATGATGCCAACTATATGCTGCATTTAAAGAAATACTTTACATCTACATGGTGCATTTAAAGAAATGCCTACAAGCAGCAGTTCTATTGGATTTCTGACTTGCACTCACCAAGTAAATTTTGAGTCTATTTTGAATTTCTTTTGGCTTGAAAGGTGACCACCTGTGGAGTCACTCAACATCATTAAAAGATGTTAATTTTTTTTTTGTTTTTGTTTTTTGGTACTGGAGATTGAACTCAGTGGCACTCAACCACTGAGCCACATCCCCAGCCCTATTTTGTGTTTTATGTAGAGACAGGGTCCCACTGAGTTGCTTAGTGCCTCGCCGTTGCTGAGGCTGGCTTTGAACTCGCGATTCTCCTGTCTCAGTCTCCCTAAGTGCTGGGATTACAGGCTTGTGCCACCGCGCCCAGCAAAAGATGTTAGATTTGTAGATGTTTACAAAAATGACATTTCTCATCATGTTATTGAGAAGGCTACTTAAAACCTAATTTTAGATATTTTCTCTTGCCTCTTTTTATAAATGTAACTGAAGGAAAGCAGTAATTGTTGTGTATATTCCTAGGCATATTATCTGAGTATGGGGCCAGTTCATCAGTTCATAGATCACTGTTATGCATCTGAATGTACTTTCTGCATCTCTGATTCTCACAGGATGTGCTCTTTCCTACAGCCTGCCTATCGATGTGACCTTGGCAGTGTTTGCTGTGGGGGCCCAGAACACAGAAGGCTGGGACTTTCTTTATAGTAAATATCAGTCTTCTTTGTCCAGTACTGAGAAAAGCCAGATTGAGTTTGCTCTCTGTACAAGCCAAAATAAGGAAAAGCTTCAGTGGTGAGTCATTCATTCATGTTCATGTGGCCAAGGGAAATTAAATTAGATCAGATCATTCTGGCACCTATTTTTGTTCTCTTGGCCAGGAATTGCCTATTTTGCTCAGAACATTTGTACAGGTGGGCACACATCTAATGAAAAAGGCAAATAATTAGAGAGAACCAGGTGTTGGGGAAAATATTTAAAAGAATACATATTGTATATCTTTAAAGAAATAATGTACTTGGAATATTTACTAGATATACCCTTCTTAACTATTCTTTTGAATAAATAAGAGAATATATGAGAATTGGTATTATAAATGTGATATAAATGTTAGTTTTTATTATTATGTTGCTATAGTAGGTTTATCAGGACTCTGGTTACCAATTTACCTTTTTGGCCTTTATTATTGGCAGACTGGTTTGTACTTTTACAAGTTACTTTATTGAAGTTTTTTATAACTATTTCATCACCTATTCATTGCTAACATTTCTTCTCTTAATCATTACAGGCTACTAGATCAAAGTTTTAAGGGAGATATAATAAAAACTCAGGACTTTCCACATATTCTTGTACTCATTGCCAGAAACCCAGTGGGATATCCATTGGCTTGGCAGTTTCTGAGGGAAAATTGGAATAAGCTTGTACAAAAGTAAGTGATACCAAAAGTCTTGCTGGGACTGGACAAGTTCTTTAACCTTGCTGCTTTAGCTTTGCTGTTTGTAAAAGAATAGTAACAGTCTAAAGGGAGTTTTTTGATTGATGATAGGAAGTAGAGGTACTTAAAATATCCACAAAAAATGTAAAACCCTGTTTCAATGTTAACAAATGCATCTGGATAGAAAGTTTTCCATTTGGTCTAGAGTGACCCCTTCCTGTACTCATTGGACTATCTGAAGTCAGCCTCCTCACAGGTCAGCCTTATTAGCTATTTGTATCTGCCTTTGTCTAGCTTTTGTAGCATTGCCTATCTCTGTCATTTTTCTTTTAGATACTTAATCTTTTATTCAGATGTTGGCATGTATTGTATTTTACCACTAGCTCTTAACTCATTGGAAGATAGAGATCATATTTTATATATTTTTCATGCTTCATCAGTTTTCAGTTAAATGTTATTACATATATGCTGAATGAACAAATATTTCATGATACATTTTAATAATTTCCATTTCTAGATTTGAACTTGGCTCATCTTCCATAGCCCACATGGTAATGGGAACAACAAGTCAATTCTCCACAAGAACATGGCTTGAAGAGGTAAAAGGAGGAAAAATGTTTTAAACTTAAGTGACAATCAGCTACTAAACGTGGGCAGACAAAATACTTTTAAAAGTTTGATGAAGCCGGGTATGGTGGTGCATGCCTGTAATCCCAGCACTTTGGGAGGCTGAGACAGGAGAATCGTGAGTTCAAAGCCAGCCTCAGCAATGGCGAGGTACTAAGCAACTCAGTGAGACCCTGTCTCTACATAAAACACAAAATAGGACTGGGGATATGGCTGTGTGGTAGAGTACCCCTGAGTTCAATGCCCCAGTACACCCCCTACCAAAAAAAAAGTTTGATGAACTAAAAATGGATTTTGTCATTTAGATGTAGTTTTCAGATTTCGGTGTATTGACAAAAGCAAAAATCAGTTGCAAATAAACTAGTGAAAACTGTGCCTTTTCTCAAACATGTTAAGTCCTTGCTCTGTAAGTAAAAATATAGGGACTTAAAGAGATACCTGAGACAACAAGTTCTTGTTTAAGGATGTTAAAAGTGAGTGCTGGGGTTGCAAATGACTGAAGTGGTCATCAGCTATCATGAAAGAAATGGATCTCAATCCAGGTTCTTCACTATCTAAACTCATGGTCTCCTTTTCACTTATGGCATATACTATTTACTTCCAGAAAGAATCTTAGGCATCTTATAAAATCCACCTACAAAATAAATGTTAAAACAAAGAATAAGAAGCTGTACTAGAGACAGGAGATAACTGAATGAGGGACTATGCTAAGGATAATTACTACAGTCCTATCCTAAATTTGTCAGAGCTTCCTAGCAGTCAGGCAAAAATGAGAAATCAGTATGAGTTCTTCTCCTGATCTAGTAAGAGGGAAATGAGACATACAAGTGTTCTACAAAAACAGACTTTCCTCCAGGCCTAAGCTGCTTATTGCACAGAAAATGTTCTGAGAGAGGCAGGTTTGAATCAAATACTCAGTTGAGATGCTACATTTGCAAGGCAGATGAGGACAGATAGATAGTTTTGGATCAGGAAAGGGTTAACAGATGGCTTTGCTACAGCTTGTGAAGAGAGGTTGTTTTCTAGTAGTGCTATGGTGATGGGCTCCTTCAGGATTAATTAAATATTTTGACCAATTAGTGAAATTACTCATGTGCTTTGACCAAGGAGTACCCAACATGATTTTTAATGGATTGGGCATTAATCTTGGATTCTGGAGAGTGAAAGTAGGATGAGCTGCAATACAAGGTGGAGCCGTAGTGGGGTGGTCACATCTAGATTGCTCTAGTGGGAGACTCTGTGTTCAGTTCATTGAAAAGAAGTACTGAGATGAAACTTTAAACAACTCTACATCATTTTAAATAGGAATTTGAGCTTCCCAGAGCCAATCCTTACCCTCTCTCCCCTGCTTCTAGACTCATAATATGGATTTTTAAGGAATTAGTTGTCTGGAATCCATGTTGAATAAATAATACATGTTGCCCTACACTTGCTTTCTCACTACAATATCAAAAACTGATGGATTGATGCTGTGAAAATTTATAGGAAAAAGTTAAGAACCCCTTCAGGTGAAATAACATAGGATAAAGTTCAGAAGCAAAGCTAGCTTGTCTCTCATGTGAGCTTAAGGGGTTCAGATACCCAGAGATGAAACAGGAACAAAGGTGTTTTTGAGGAGATAGCCAAGAGTCTCTTCTTACCTCTTTAAAACAATAAAACTTTCTGTAGATTTTACCTTGTGAGAACAATACATGAATTGTGAATTAGGACAAAAAAAAAAATTGGCAAAGCTTGGAGTCTTACCACCCTAACTTGCTAAGAACCCTTTTCCCTACAGTGTTTCCATAATGACATACCAGGCCCATGGAGAAAGGCTGCATTTATGTGCTTGGGACTGTTTTGCTTGGCAAAGAAGATACTCTGCACATTCTGTTTTTTAGATATGTTTTTAAAAATCAAGTTTGCATTTGTATGTATACAACAGAACACATATTAAATAGACACACTCAATTAAATCCTGATTATAAAATGGTAAACAGTGCAGCCCTTTAAAGCCTGGCAACTGTGTATAAATAAGAGTTGCAGAGAAAAAACACAAAACCTGACATCATGAGGCATGAGCTCATTTAATGTAGCTCGAGCGTATGTGTACCTAATCATATCCAGACACCTGGAGCTGCCTTATATATAGAATTTTGACAAATACTGGAATTTTGGCCTCAGTTTTAACTAGCCTGGGGTTATATTTGCTTAATGTAATAAAAGTAATTTTTAAAAATCTATCTTTTTTTTTTCCTCACAAGGTAAAAGGATTCTTCAGCTCTTTGAAAGAAAATGGTTCTCAGCTCCGTTGTGTCCAACAAACAATTGAAACCATCGAGGAAAATATACGCTGGATGGATAAGAATTTTGATAAAATCAGAGTGTGGCTACAAAATGAAAAGCTTGACCTGCTGTAACAATCCGTTTTTTGCCAAGTTCCTATGATCTATAATCACCAGAATTTTGTTGGATGTGGATGTTTTCAAATAGCAATGGTCGTTTTGGCTCCAGCTAAAGATACTTCCTTTCCCCTCAACTCTATGCATTTGACCATTTCACCCAACAGACTAGCAATTAGTTTTTTCATCAATGGGCTGTAGCTGCTATTTACAGGTGCTACCTCATGGTGTAAACCTGTTGTGGGTTCCCTACCACAGAGGAGTAAAGGACCTCCTGATTGTTCTCATTTTATATTTTATGCTTAAACCATGCAGTGTCCAAACCCCTGTGCCCCATGTGTCTGTCTTAAGTGGTTCATTAATGTCCTTGTTAAGACTTAATAGTGAATACTGAACAATGAACACTGGATGAATAATTAAAGCAGATGTAGCTGTGCTGGAGCTCTCCCATTAACCCTTCCAGATCTGTTGTCCACTCTCTTTTCCCGCTTCAGGTCCAGGTGCTGACTTCTAGGGTCCAAGTCATCAGGTTTCTTTGCCCTCTGAATTTAGTCAATGGCAAGCCCCAGGAGTTTGGAACCGAGATTGCATGAGGTGAAGGTGGAAATATTTATTCCTTTGCATTGCCCCAGGCTGCTTTCTACCAAAAGCCTTAGCTCCTGAAAGGTGGCCTTCTTTTCCACAGTATTCTCCATCTCTGGATCCTGTGATACCCTCAGGACTAGGGAATGCAGTGGGAGCCTGGCACTACCCGTCCTGGTGATTCTTGTGATTTTCATACACCCTGCCCATACCTTTGTAAAATATCCTTGTTTAGAACCCTCCTCAGATTATTCTGAATGTCAACGGTTTCCTCAGGAACCCTGACGGATGAGTATTCCTTCTGAAAAAAGTAGAGTGCCTTCACGTCCATAGGAAGCACCTTTCATTTGCTCTGGAGAGCTATTGATTCTTAGGTAGGGAGGTGATGATTTCTCTCTCTGCTCTTCATTTCATATAATTTTTAATTCCTAAATAACTCATCATTGGCACGTATTGCCAATAAATCATTGCAGACTCACCAATATATGTCAACACACTGGGAACCTAAATTTATTTGCTTATTTTAGGCTAAGTGAAGACAATGTATTATTTGGTTTTGGAGCCTTACATGTAGATTTCTGAGTATATGGCATGTTTCAAGATAAAGGAATATGATAGACATGAAAAATGTCAAAATGTGTTGCTCTAATACATTATGGAATAGAGTGACTCTTGAACATACCTGCGTTTACAATTTTATTCTTATACCTGTTGGATGGCTGATGTTTTGAGAATTAAAAATAGAAAAAATCATTGGTAATACCTCCCTAGACTAATTTATTTCTAAAAATAATACAAAGCCACAATTTTAATGTAAAATATTTTGCTTTAATGATGTTTTATTTCTTGATTAATAAAACACAGAAACATGGATTTTCAATTTTGGTCATCTGAGGAAACTATCTATTTTGGAAAAACTGATTTTCTAGACAGATACAATATTGCCACAACAATGTGTGGAAACTTTTTTGGTAATAAAAATAATTGTCTATTCTTTATTTCTGAGTGGATATTTGCAATAATTTTCTCCTGACTAGATTTTTTTTTTAAAAAGGACTGCTTTAGATCCTATTTCTTTCTCAAGTCATTGTGAATTACTAGCAAACACTCAAGAGAAAAGATATTTCTAATTTAAAAAAAGAGGTATATTCCAAGTACCTCAAATGAATGCTAACATTTCCAGGCATTCTTAAATCTGTAGATTTTTCTATATCATTTAAAAATATCTCTCTATATTCATGTACATTAGTAGTAGTGCAACCATATCCTTGTACACACAATATCAGCATCAAAAGTTTCAGTCTTTTTAAAAACAAAAAGAGTAATACCTATACTGCCCAAATAAGAGAATAAGGTACATAGTTAAATCCCTCAAGAAAAGTATTCTTTTCTTTTCTTGTTAATGGTTTGAAAATGCAATCATGACTACCTGTCTGATGGGACAGAGACTTGTTTTAAGTAGTGAGGTTTGAAATCCTATAGGTATGTGCCTAATTTGTAGAGAGTCCTTTTAGAAAGTATTGACAAATTCAAGGCCCGTTATATGCAGTGTTATTGTTACTTGTCCTCATCCCCATTAGAGAGCACTGGTGAGATTATTCATGTTTAGTGAAGTTAGTGAAGTCCTAACAAAAGCTTCAAATTGATGCTAAGGAAGGCTGTACTCTCTGGAAACAAGAATTACAAATCTGTTGCATTATATGTATCTAACATCTTTTCCTGTATCCACTACCAGGAAATAAAGATGAAGTTAATTATTTATCAAAATCCATCAATGATATCAGTGCAATGCTCATAAACTATTCATTCAGAATGATATGAGAAACCACTCAAAGTTGTAGGACATCAGAGCTTAGTTCTTGAATTACTGTGGGGGAAAATCAGATTTTAAATTTTAGTGTACATATATACATATGTGTGTGTAATTTTTGTTTTTATTTTTAAAGCAGAAGTTTATTTTTGTAAACTCAACTTCCATAAAGCCAGATGCTATACAGTGCAAAGACTAATGTGGTAAATGGCTCTAAGCAAACAATTGCTATTCAGGCTTTATGTAAAGAGAGCAGAAAATACAGTTTAATAACATGCTAAACCAACAAAATTCAAGCCATATGAATATTCTAAGGATTAAATGTTCTTGTTCTTGAAACTTACTACACAGTGACTATCTAGCCTGTGTCTTGATCTTCTGCTGACTTGATTAAAGTCTCAGTGAGTTTCCTTGATAAGGTACACAAGTCCTGACCCCTGGCAAAGAAGAGTTCAAACTGAAAAGGAGATTGGTGCTTTCTGGTTTGTCCAGGTTACATATTATTCATTTATTATTAGCAGCACAGGAGAAGATATGTGCCCAATGTACAATATTTTATATTTGACCTATAAACATTAACCCAAAGAAACATCAAGTACAGTTCAGAAGCCCAAGAGAAAAGAGGTAATAAGAAATCAGAACATTGATGAATGTTTATGTTTAAAGCTTTGTTTTCCAAATGCTAAAATAATAATGATAAGTGTAAACTGAAAATACTAATGAGATTTACAGGCACTGTGTGTAGAATGTGCAAAAGTGTGCAAGGTTTTCCTTTCTATTTTTCTTTGCGGGATATTACTTTAAGAAACTTTATCAAATATATTTCTTACAAATATAAAGCTTCCTTTCTCTCCCAACCGAAGGCAATTTAAAAAAAATTAAAAGTTCATCAATACTCAGTACAATAACACAGGTGAATCAGACAAATTCGTTCTTTCTGGAAAAGAATAACAAACACTGTTTAGGATGTCAAACGACTTAACAAATACCACTATCTAGAAGCCACCCAGAAGAATTTTTTGTTGCCAAAGCCTTTGTTCTTCAAAAGTCACCATCCACCAGCTGAAGATTTTATATGTAGATACCTTGAAAAATTCAAATAAATCCAGTGAACCCTTTTATCATAATTTTCATGTCACAAGCATAGAAAATATACTACTTAATGAAAGCACTGTGTAACAAACAACAAGAAGCAATTTCCTATTTCAAGGAAATATGAGAGTAGAGCATTAATAGAAATTTTTCATTAAATTCTGGAAAAAAATCTTATATCAGTTTTTATCACTATACCACCCTTTTTATAAAACCCATAAAAATGGATTGTGGTAAGAAAACTGAACCTGAGTTGGTCCACAATTTGATTTCTACTAGGCTTTGGTCAGTAAGCAGAGATATGCTATTATTATGGCTTATGGTAAGACCTCCCTGCATTGACAGTTTAAATAAGGACCCATCTCTCCAGATAGATCCTAGAGATTCCTTCACCTGCTGAATTTCTTCAGGCATCATACATTAGAATTAAACACAGTACTTTACTTTGCAAATTTGAGATAAATAAAAGTCAATATTTTTATTTGCCTTTTGTTCCTTAAACCTTGTAATTTCTACCAGACTCTAAAGGGTACTCCTACCACCTCCCACCCACTGTATATTAGTATTTTGGTGCAATAGGAACTAAGGACATTTCACTACAAGGTGTAACATGCTAATTTTGCTTTGCCACAATAACCTGCAGTCATAGCATTTGGATTTTGAAATTTAATTGGCTTTAGCTGGTCATTTACTTAAGAATCTGCCCTAATAACAAAATCTTAATCATAAGATTAATGTTTTTAAACATTCTAATATCACAGTAATTCCATTTTGTGTTTTTCAGATAATAACTGATAACTGCAAATTTTGCAAGGTGCATTTCATGATGATAGTATAAAAAAAGCATGAAGTATTTAAGAGGTGGACTTGGATGCTCTCCCCATAACACAGGTTGACAATAGTCTTCATTTACAATGAATACTCACCTTACCAAACAGTGTAAACTTTAACTTGTATCTCTTTCATCAGCTTTTGACTTGGAAGCTTTCTCCATTGTCTAAAAAGGAGAGAAAAACCATCAGTGAGCTCCTCCATTTGTGGATTAAGTGTCAAAAACTAGAGAAGGTTTATGAGGAATAGGCTTGTCAAATTCAAAGAAGATGGTAGTCAGTGGGGGAAACAGGTTGACTCTTTCTAAGTTCTCTTCTTCAACTGACCAGAACACTGTGTCGTCTTTCCCTTCAAACTTATAATCAAAAAATAATTTTAAGTGATCCCAAATTTCTCACTCTAAACATTCATTTATATTTTTATTTACTTATTTATGCAATACTGGAGATAGAACCCAGTGTCTTACTTGCAAATGTTCTACCACTGAGCTATTTCCCCAACCCCATAAACTTATCTTTTAAAAAGCCCTTGGTAGGAAATTTTAAAGAATGGACAGGTCTTCTCGGATGGCAGTATTTTCTCATTACACAGTGGTCTACCCTTTTCCTGTGTTTAGGCTGTGACTGGCTAGCTAATACACTCTTTATACAGGGTTATTAAGTTTTCTATTTTTTGTTAAGGGGTTAATCAAGTACTTGGTATAAAATTAAATAATAAGCAAGTAAGTACTTAATCTATCTAAGATATAATGCTATTAGTAACTGTCAATTATCAGTCCTGTTTCTTATATCCTCTAATACAATCTAATATAGAAGATTTCCTTATCTTGTTCTTAAGAGTTTTAATGCAAATAGGCTAGGTTTTAAAACTGTACCTTTAATTTCTCATTATAATCAGAGGATCATAATTATAACCATATGAGTCATTCATTCTTGGAATTAGAAGAGACCTATAAATTGTCTAATCCAATGTCTATTCCTGACCACAACATGAGTTATGTTAACGATAGGAAGCTCCCAACAGTTGTGTCCATTAATGTTCAACTTACTCTAAAACTTGGCCTTGACGCACTATGACTTCCATTCATTAGCTGTCAGTCTACTTTCTAGAGTAACATGAAAAGTTTTGTACTGATATAAGTCTGCATGCTGAATGCCCTCCAAAGGTCCATGTGTAAAAGGATTGGTCCCCAGGGTGGCACTATGGGTGAGTGTTATGGACTTTTAGGAGGTGGGGCCTTATGGGAGGTCCTTAGGCCACTGGAGCATGCCCTCAAAGAGGACTGTGGTAAGCCACTTCTTCCTCTTTCTCTTTGCTTCCTGGCTGACGAAGTGAGTAGTTTGCTTTGCCCCATGTTCCCACCAGGATGTGCTGCCTCACCAGAGGACCAAAACAAGGGGGCAATCAAACATGGGCTAGAATCTCCAAAATCCATGAGCCAAAATAACCCTTTTCTCTTTATATGTTAATTGCCTTAGACATTTCACTATAGTGACAGAAAAGTGCCTAGCACGTGAACTAATAATATCATTATGTACTAATCTCCCTAATAGCTGCAGTCTAATGAATATATTAGACCATAGAAACTAAACAAGTATCTCTTCTAATTTTATATACTATTTTCATGCCCTAAAATTTATATGAATCATACATTCTGGTGTTATTGAAATAAGGGCAGGAAATTGGAATCTTGTTAAGAACATTAATAATTTATTTTGATTTTAAATTACAAATTACTTAGAAATACACATGTACATATATATACACACATGCACACATATACATACACACATGCCTAAGTATATCTTTAAAATCCAGTTTCTTGAGCAAGAAACACTAGGGCTAGATAGTGCTTAAAAATCTTTTATTATAAATAGCTGTTATGGTTTGGCTATCAAGTTTTCCCTGAAAGCTCAGGTGTTACTCAATTGTCATGTATATCTAAAAAGAACAAGAACAAAATAATAAAATAAAAAAAGATCATGTGTTAGAAATATGATATGCAATGTCTGAAGTGGAATGATTAGATTATAAGAACTGTAATCTAATCTGTAGATGAACCCATTTGATGGATAAGAATTTGAAAGGATTAGTGCACTGGATGGTAACTAGAGGCAGATGGGGCATAGCTAGAGGAAGGAGGTCACTGGGGTGTGCCCTTGGGGATTTTACTTCATCCCTGCTCCTTGTTCTCTCTCTCTGCCCCCCTTTTACCCTCTCCTTCCCATGCATGGACTGACCCTCTAAAACTATAAACCTAAAATAAACTTTTCTTTCCTCTAAATTGTTCTTGTTGGATGATTTTGGTCACAGCAACAAAAAGTTGATTTACAATAAGAAACTAAATTACTACCAGGATAAATCCCACCTCCATGTAAATGCTAAACTAATGTTTAGTTTAATTGCCTCATGTTTACCTTTGCTGAATCCTTTGCTTTACCTCCATTTTTGGGTGATTTGGAACTGGAAGCCGCCTTCTTCTTCTTATCCTAAAGCAAAAGAAATGTAATGAGGCTACTGCTGTCATCAGTCCACCTAGCAACCAACTCCTGGCTATGACCAAATTAATCTAGACTTTTTTTCCAAGCATCCTGTAAATTCCCAATTTGATTAATAACAGGTATTTTAGTCATGAGTTTTTAAAACAATGGTGAGTATACACAGAAGTGTTTAAGACAGAAGGTTAAAAGATTAAAAATAAGATGTGAAGTATGCATCCTAGGGAGGATCTGCTGATTTCCATGGTATGTGACCCACACACAACTGATTCTGATCATCAAAATGGAACTTGTCTGTCATCAAAAAGACAAGAGATAACAAGTGTTTTTTCAAGGGTGTAGAGAAAAGAGAACCTTAGTACATATGTTGTTGGTGGGAATGTAGATTGGTTCAACTATTCGGGAAAATAGTGTGGAGGTTTCTAAAGAAATAAAAAATACAACTATCAGGGCTGGGGTTGTGGCTCAGTGACAGAGCACTTGCCTCACATGCGTGAGGCACTGGGTTCGATTCTCAGCACCACATAAAAATAAATAAATACAACTGACAACAAATCCAAATCCATTGACAACTAAAAAAAATATTAAAAAAAATACAACTATCATACAACCCAGTAATCCCCTTTCTGAGTATATACTCGAAGATGAAATTACCACCTCAAAAAGATATCTGTACTCCTATGTTCATTGTAGTCTCATTTACAATAGCCAAGGTATGGAAACAACCTAAATATACTTAGATAAATGAATGGTTAAAGAAAATGTCAAATATATGTATAATGGAATACTATTCAGCCTTAGAAAAGGACAGCCTGCCATTTGCCACAGCATGGATGCACCTGGAGGACAATGCTAAGTGAAATATGCCAGACATGGAAAGCAAAATATTGCATGATCTCATGTAGTTTTTTAAAAAAGAAAAGCTTAAATACACAGAGAGGATGAACAGTGGTTGCCATGGGCAGGGCAGGAATGGGGGGCAGGAAATGAGGAAGTATGTGTTAAAGGATATATAATAGTAAATAAGTAGGGTCAACAAGTCTGGAGATCTAATGCACCTTATGAGGATAAAGTTATAAAATTATATTGTACAAGAAACTTTTAGCTGCTTGTCAAAAAAATGTATATGAGATGACAGACATGTCCATGTCTGCTTCACTATAGTAACAATTTTACTATCTTTATGGATCCCATAACATCATGTAAACCTCAAATATACACAAAAACACTTTATTAAAAATAAGCAAAATAAACTGTACATAAAACACAAACACACATGCACACACACCCAAAATGAAACCAAAACTCAGAGCTTATTTTGGACTGGTTTTTGTAGTCAAAACCAAGACTCTTTTGCCAGTGTTATGGTAGAGAAATTTAACAATGCAAACAACTGCAGAGCTGGGGTAGGTTAGATATAAAAATAAAGTCCATTTACCATAAAAAGATATTAGTTAGGAGTTTCCAAGAGTGAAATAGGATGTTGAGGAGGTCTAGAAATTAAATCGCCCAATACAGAAAGACCAAAAATGCAGTGATTGGAAGCTACGATTAATAACAACCAAAGCAAGGGTAGACCTAACATCTGCAAGATTCATTGTCTGAATATAATAGCAAAGGCATTCATTCACCTTTCCTTCTATGTGATTTAAGGAGGGGCTGTGGTTTATAGGTACAGAGCTTCACACTTTTTGAATTAGACGTCAGTTTTTCATTAACTTTTAATCACATTTTGAGAATCTGCTAAGTGCCAGGCATTTTGCTACTGTTGAGCACAGAGGTCACAGACTCAGCACCACTGTATACTGTGCACAGCCCAGTGGCGTGACAGGTGACCAGAGCAGAGGGAGAGCTGGGTGAGAGGCCCCTTAGCTTGGCTGGGGAAGCGGGGAGGGCAAGAGGTCTTCCTGAAGGAATGGTGCTTGAGCGGGGCACCAAGGGGTGAGGAGGAGTCAACCACCTGGGCCTGTCAGAAAAAAAGAGGAAATTCCAGAGGGTAAATGAACAAAGGGACCTGGTGAAGTCAGGGGATGCTCTCATTTTAAAGGAACACAGGCAGCATTATTGTCACACTGTGTCACAGTGTGGCAATAAAAAAATGATGACTTTGGAAATTATAAAGCAACATGGAAAACACTGATGAAATAATGTTAAACAATGTATTGTAAGTGGACTAGAAGTTGACTTTGTAAAACATATTATAAAAAGACAAAGGAAATATACTCTGAATAGTAATGTTTGTGGGATAGTGGAATTATGTATTTTTTTCTTTTCTCTGAGGTTTTCTAGAGCAGCATTCATTCTACAGTTTAAAACTTACATATAAGTACACATGCATCTACACATATTTCAAAGGAAGTCAGTATGAAAAAGCACATTACCTTTGTGGTGTTCTGTGAGGTTTCTTCAGTTGAGGGACAGCTGTCCAAATCTCCTGAGAGGGCATCAATGGGATCTTGGTCATCTGTAGGCTTCTGAAATATTAACAGGAATAACCATCAGTGAAGAAGCACAAAGCAAAACGCTCTCTGGGACATTTCTCCTCATCGTTTAAGAACAAAAGTTACTTAATTAAGAAAAAAAATTTGCTGACATTATTTTCCCAACAATATATTGCAAATGAAAAAGTATAACATAAAAATCTTGACATTTTTATTTTCTTTACTCTTTAATGTTTTTTTCACCTGAAAAATGATACTTCCTATTTTAAAGAACTTTTGTGAAGAATAAAAATGAGATAATATACACACACTTATATGCATAAGTGCTTGGCATAGTACTAAGCACAAGGTAAATATCCAATAAATTTAATTTTCTAAATGAAAAATAAAGGCATAATTAGAATAAAAAGAAATTAATGGGAAATATGTTACCATAGTATTTACCTTTAATTCCTTTGATTTCTTTGTAGATGGCTTCTCTGGTTTGTCCTTACAAACAAGACAGACTATTGGTTAAACATAGATCTTTGTAAAGGTTTACTTAGGCATAGTCAATACTTGTAGATTTGTTATTCAATGACTTGACTCAGATAAATGGAGTGTAGGTTTGCAATAACTGCTAAACTGGGTCCCAACCATCTCTCTACCAACTTGCTTCACCCTTGAAACTATTTGAGTAGGCCTGAGGAAAATATAAGAGTAGTTCTGTAAGTGACACAGATCCCATTTAAGAACTCTCTGCAGTCATGTACTATAATTTATAATTCTACTTAAAATGTTACAAAAAGGTACCTTGTGCTTTTTAATGTCTCACTAATGCTTATTACACCTGGACAGGATTTGAAAGTTGTTTTCAGAAAAGATTACAAATATAACTAACTCATCTGGGATTTTCTCATCTTCAAAGGCAAGAGCATTAAATAATACATTTCCCAAAGATTACAAGCAGGGTGAGGTGGTACTGTCAAAGCAGAGTGGATTCCAGCAGTATGCAGAATTGTCATCCTAAGGAACACTCAATGCAAGTAGGGAGAACTGATTCCTGTCACAGGGGGTACTGAAGCTGAGAGCACTACTTCAACCAGAAAACCATCTTCCCCTCCAAATGAATCAATATAGAACGAGCAGGGTGTAACTTGGACTTCCTTGTTTTTAGTTGATGAACAGGCCTAGAAAAGGTTATTTATCTTTTAATTAGCCCTGTAGTAGAAATCAAATTGGAAGGGCGGTACCAGGCAGGCTAACCCAGACACACCAGTCTCTGTGTTAGGAGCCAAAGGCCAGGGACTGGCTCCTTGACAGGGAAACAGGCCCGCAATTGCGAATGTGGTCTTGCCTGTGCTCAGTAGGGCTGGTGGTGATAAAAGAGAAAAAAGGGAGACCCAGGCCTTGAAGTTGCTTTATTTATTAATTAACTATTCCAACAATTGCTCTCTTTTTTGCTCTCCTTAAAAAGAGATTGCTTCCTTTGAAATCTCATTGTCTTAGGTCATTTTTATAGCCTTTTCTTGAAATAATAATAATTTTCTGTAAATTTCTTGGAATCATTATAGGCAGCAGGGAAAGGTAACCACTATTCAACTCTGTTTACACCACAGGGCCCAGCATGTAAATACCAAATGACATTGGCTTAGATAAATATTAACAGAATTCTAGACAGGTTGCTTGTCACCTCTGGAGACACATTAAAAATGTTCAGTAATGATACATTTTTATGCTATTGTAAAAGAGTGCACCTCTATTTTAAGAAATACTTGAATTTGGAAAGCTTTGTAGCATAAACCCAATCTTGCCATTTGCCTCAGTTTACCTGTCCATCGTTGTCCAGGAGGTGTCTATATTCAGGTGGAATAGTATCATCTCTTTCCCCCAGCTTGTCTCTATGTTCAGCTTTAGCTCTTTCCTATAAACATTGAACAGATATGACTATTCATTTCCTCCTTCACTTAGAAAAATACATTCTATAATGCAGCATTTGTTGTACTTTTCTGAGGCAAAACATATGGTCTGTGTTTATTTTTTAAGCAACAAAACAACAAAATAGATGACAACAGTTGGTGAAAAGATGTGAACCCATATGTTTCTATATGTCAGCCTATATTTATGAATTTTCTATTTGTATTTTAAATTGAAATAAAGGATTAAATAATTATTGTCAGGAACCACATTAGGAGATAAAAACCCAAGGGCATAAAATATGTTTTTTCTTATTCAAATTTCAAATAAAATACTTCAACATGTCAAGAGGTCATATTTATAGCTTTGACTATTTTTTAAAACGTTTTTTTAGTTGTAGATGGTCACAATACCTTTATTTATTTATTTATATGTGGTGCTGAGAATCGAACCCTGTGACTCACATATGCTAGGCAAGTGTTCTACCACTGAGCCACAATGCCAGCCCCAGCTTTGGCTATTTTTAAGCAACTCTAAAGGAGCAGGATTGTAGAAAATCTGAACAAATATGCTGAGACTTGTGCTGCAAGTGAGGAAGCACCTGCTGGTGTGTAAGCCATATCTGCCCCAGCATATCCACCTGCGCTAGTCTCCGTACAGATTCTGAAACCCTCCCCACAAGTGGAGTAGAGTTGATTTTCTGAATCATTAGAATTTCCTTTTCCAAATATAAATTAAGTTCATATCACTATTCCTGTGATGGAATGACAACTGTAGAAATGCCCTGCCTTTGTGACACTGATTTGGCTGGTCAAATAGTTACTTTGTGGTTCCAAACTGGTTTCATGCAGCTGAAATGGATTGTTAGGTATTGTGCACTGAGTATAAATAAGTGCTTATACCTAGTGTATCAAATATGTAGAGTTAACTGTGCCCTCTGCATAGTGCTGAACTCAGCCCAAGGCTCTCTCATTTGGAGTTGGATTTCAGATTCATGCAGAGAAGGCTGCTGGAAAAATCTCTGCCAAAATACATGACCTCTGCCACTACTTGTACAGAATGTGTCCACTTAAAAAGTGTACACATGTGTATATCATGTGTATGGTGTCTTTATTCCCAGGTGAGACCAGGAAAAGGTAATGGCAGGAAGAGAACAGAATTAAGTAAGCAGAACTGTGCTGTGTAATGATGGAAACATCACTACAAGGTCTGGTTTAAAAGTAGGGCATGTGCCTGTCTTAGTGTGTGCCACAAACACAATCCTTAAAGAGTAAAGAAAGAAATGCTACATAAACCAGAGGGCAGGAAAAGGAAAGAGACTCAAATTAGCCAACTGTTCATTTATGGTCAGCTGATATAACATCCAAAGTATTTTTTTTCCTTTTCTGTGGAGGGTGGGATATTATATGCTTTAAAAACCTTACATGAATAATCTTTTTTTTATACCTTTACTTTATCTTCCATTGGTTTGTTCTCATCTGGGTCAGGCTGCCTTTGCCCAAGACTATCAGAAAGTTTATCCAAAGCATCATCAAGTTCTTTGTCTCTCTGCTAAAAAAGTAAATAATTCTAAATTAGTTACTGCTTAGTCAAACTGTATCAGAGGCAAGTCAGCCAAAGAGCCCCATCTTTTCAGGAGTAGATGTTTTCTTAGAAGAGAAACTGGATGGGGCACAGTAGTAGACGCAGTCACAGAAGTTGAGTGAAAGGGAGAGGCAGCAGTAACAACCTGAATGGACTGGAGGACCAGGGCCCTATGCCCAACCTGCTTAGCATTCTGGTGAAAAACTCACCCATTTATGGAAGCCTTTGTGGCAGCGTCAGGGGCTATATCCCAACAGGTGACCTAGAGGTCACCTAGAGGATCCAAAAGTAAATGAACCAGCCACTTTCCTTTCATTTAGATATTAAACACATTTTTTTAAATGGATATGATAATTCATGGTTGTCAGATTGCTAGCAAGTGGGATTCTGCAAAAGAGGATGAGTATTTCATTGGTGTTGTGGGTACACATGACAACCAGATCCCGAAAGTACATTCAAGAAGTACAGCATGACCACGGCAGATTGTGGGAAATCATACAATCCACATTACCATCCCAGTACTTCCTGGAGCACAAAACCCCAGAGACAAACTGGTATCACAAGAGTGAAGAGGGATTCTCCACCACTTCAGGGATGAAGGGCCTTGAAAGACTTCAGAGAATTTCTGCACTGTTGGGGAATCTTGCCATCTCAAAAAGCTTTCAGTGTGTGTAACACTGTAGTTGTAGTCCTATGTCCCAGCAAAAAAACTCAGGTGAATTATGATGGTTTAGATGACTCCTTGATACCCAAACATGTTCACTTAAATAAATCTTTTTACCTAGCTTTAGGGATGCCTTCAAATAAAATATTGAGTCAAACTAGCCTCTCTGATGGGAAAAGTGAAGGATCATCCTAAGACATATTTGTGAAAGACAAAAGGCTTTTGTTTACTGTTTCCCAACAGCCTCAATCAACCTCTGGCCTGAGTAGGTATTATGAACTGAAACACACACAGCAGCTTGAGTTATTACTGATTCTGTTACACAAGAACTTCTGCCATTGTGGACATGTACACATGTGCACATGCACGCACGCGCGCGCACACACACATCAAGTTAAAGTGCTTCATTAGAGCCCAGGATTACACTGCTAATGGTGGAACTCCCAGTGGCCCAGTCTGGGCTTTGTCATCTGTGCTTCTGGATAGTTTCAGATGGTCCTGAGACTGACCTGACAGGATGAAAATCCATCAGAATCTGAGACTCCAGCACTAAGAAAGCTTTGAAGTTACATCAAAAGAAAAGGCGGCAGAGCTGACTTCACGATAGTGACTTCATTTTCATCTAGCAGACGAAGCACTGTTCCCAACAGGGAAGATGGGGACCTGGCTTGGGGTAACTCTTTATCTTCTGATGTGCCATGGATAATGTACCATTTGGCATTATACAGATAATTAATCAAGGAAGTCTAGAAAAGCTTTGGTCCCACAGCCTTGCCTCAGTACTTGTAAATAATTAAAACAATATTGATGTTGAGGTTTTTCTATCGACAGCATGAAAATGACAAATTTTTACTGGTGTGAATGGAATGGAAACAATGCAATTCCATAACATGCTTGTAAAAAACAATTTTTTTGAGAAGCTTAAATATTGCAAAATTCCATAAAATAAATCTGAGGTTAAATAATGGGTAGTAAATTATAGCATGTGCCAGAAAATCATAAAGGAAAAAAAAATCAATTACCAGGAAAGCTAAGGAATTTTTCAAATCTAATAATTAAAATACATATACAATATAAATTATTATACTTGCGATTATGGTAAAGCAGCAATAACATTAAGTTCCTTGACTGTGAGTAAAATAGTTTCACATATATCATTTCATTTAACCATTTTACAGATATTCTCTGCCATCTCCTCATATAACCAGTCTAAAATTTTCTAAAAGGGAAAGTGACTTATCTAATAATCTTGTCCATTTTCATTTGCTGTAAGCAGGTATCCTATTTTCTTTCTTGTTGCTGTTTTTAGAACAAACATTTATCTCCCAAATAAGATAAGTTGCTTACCGAAGTGTCAGGTGGGGGCCCTGCAGAGTGGGTGGCTGAAGCTGCGGTTTGGGAAACCACTTCTGAGATGGCAGCAGAGAGTTTAGCATCTTCGAATTTCTTTTATGGAAAAACAAAATTTCTGTCAGTAGTATGTTGCATATAAAATTATGCCCACAATGGCATCACTTTAAATACAGCTTTTAGGATATGACTGCTCATTCTCTTGATTCAGATACATGCAGAGCAACACATAATCTTAAAAGCAATTTTTTCCATTTCTGACTCCAAAGCCTTATTTTATGCTATTTTCTATTTTTATAGTCATATTTATTATTCTAAATATTAATTGTTCAAAAATCTAATGACTTAGAGTTCTGTGGTTTGTTTATGTGCTTTCCTGTTGTACACTTAGGTTGTTCAAAGGTTTCAAATTTTTGGTAATAAATTGATTTAAATAAGGTTTAGAAATGAATTTTTATAGTGCTGGCTCTTCTAACCCAATTGTCCTCTCAGAAGCTGCTAGGAGTTTGTGCTTCTAAAAACAATGAATGAGTGTGTTTCTGATACCACAATACATGTAATATGTTATAAAACTGTTTCTTCAATATTGCAATATATGGTGTAAAGTTGCAGTTTAATATTTTTCCTGGATGTTGGATAACAAATTATTCCAGAAACTTTCTGAAATGATTTCTTCTCACTTTATTTTAAAGAATATACTCAATTTGTCATCTATATCTATTTCTTAATTATATTTCACTGACCTAAGCAATGTTTACTTTCTGAATCATAAATAAGAAACATAATTACTGTACAACATACCCTAGTGTTTCGATGTATAAATCTTCCCTAAAAATACTAGAAAAAAGTCTCTCATATTTTTGTTTTCCATATTTTTATACATTTGCTTCTCAAATATATTTTAGAATAATTTGAGTTACAGAAAGTACCTTATTGCTATTTTAATAACAAGTTAATACACATAAAATGACTTGAAGGAATTATAAACATTCTTTTAGAACATTTAGACAAACCATCTTAGACATAATTTTCCATTTCTGTGTCTTTATTTTTCTATTCAATTCTTCTTTTTCTTTACATAAATCTGACTCTTATAGCACTTTAATTTTCTAATCTGTTGCCAATAATATATATAGCATACATAATGTCATCTATGAATGTGTTATGTATAAATAGTTATATACACAAGTGTTCTTTTTTAATGTGTTATTTTTTAATGTCATTAATCCTCCATAAATATACATAAATGACTACAAAATCTATTTTTCATAGTTTCTGTTTTTAAGGGAAATGTCACCAGTTTGATATAAAATATATGATTCTTGAAATTAGATACTATTTAACACATTAAGGAATTACCTATCCTTTTACGTTTTTACTTCAAACATGAATATATGTAAAATTCCAAATATATTTTTTTATGAATGTAATTATTTGATTGTTTCTATATGATTTTCCTCCTAGTGAATGAATGGCTCAATGGTAAAGTGCCCCTGGGTTAAATACCCTTTTTATTTTTTATTTTGAGACAGGATCTTGCTAAATTGCTTAGAGCCTTACTAACTTGCTGAGGCTGGCCTTGAATTTGCAATCCTTCTAAGCCTCAGCCTCCTAGGGCACTAGGATTACAGGCATGCTCCAGCACATCTGGTGAAACTTATGATAAAGGCTAATGACTACTTTAAAAACTTGTTACAGTTTATTCTAGTAAGTTTTGTATACCTACAGATTTAAGTGCCTTTGAATGATATTGCTATATTCAGTGAAGCTTTAAGATTTGGACTATAATCCCTGTAGAAGCAACGATGTAGAACACTATCTTTTTCATGACGTATTTGTCACCTGGAAACTACCTGAATGTTAAAAATGTAAAAGAGTTAGTTATCTCTAAAGCTCTGGCAGGAGGTAAGTTGGGGACCGCTCTAATCTCTTCTTCAGTTTTCCTTTGTTCAAATTTCATGAATTTTTCTGTTTGTTTTTTTTTGTTTATTATTTCCTTAGAAAACTGTTATACATAGGGATTATTGATAATTTTGTGTAGTTCTTGTACTGATTTGTTACTTTTACTTGTTACTGATTTCTGGTGATTGGGTTTTGTTTGGTTTTGGTTTTGGTTTTTGGTACCAGGGATTGAACTCAGTCAGGGGTACTCGACCACTGAGCCACATCCCCAGTTCTTATTTTGTGTTTTAGAGACAGGGTCTCACTGAGTTGCTTAGCGCTTCACTGTTGCTGAGGCTGGCTTTGAACTTGGGGTTCTCCTGTCTCAGCCCCCCAAAGTGCTGGGATTACAGGTGTGCACCACTGCACCCATCTGGAGATTGGTTTTGAACTATCAATAATTGGGTTGATTTCTAATGCTGATTGTTCTTCTAACCCTTGCTCTCATTTTAAAATTTTATTCTATTTACAAGATCTTTTCGTCTTTTATATCTGCTGGTGTTTTGTGATGTATTGGTTTTCTCAGATGAAACAACTGCTTCCAGCTGACTATGAGCTGTCGCTCACACTGTTGCTCTCATCTATTGTGAATGCTTTGCTTCATCTGCTCCCAGGTTGCCGCCTCTTCTTTTGGGTGGTTACATTATGACAGCTTTTAGCTACTTAAATTTAAAATTCAACAAACATTTGGTTTATCAAGTTTTTCTTTCTCTGTGATTGACAAAAGCATTTATGACAATAAATACATATCGTGAGTACTGCTTTGGTTGCTTCTCAAAGTCTTTTAATTTGTAATGTCTTCTTGATTTTTTTCCCCTCTTGGTACTAGGGATTGAATCCAGGGGTACTTAACCACTGAGCTATATACCCAGTTCTTTTTATATTTTATTTTGAAATGAGTTCTCACTAAGTTGCTTAGGGCCTTGTTAAATTGTTGAGGCTGCCTTTGAACTCATGATCCTCCTACCTCAGCCTCCCAAGCTGCTGGGATTACAGATAGGTGCCACAATGCTTGGCTCTTCTTGATTTTTTAAAAGATAGTCTATTTTGAATTTACTTCTTGATTTCAGTCATCTTAGGGGAATATTTTAAAGTAGAATAGTTTCTGTTCTGGTTTTTTTATGATCAAAGAACATGATATATACAGTAATCTTGTACATTGGACTATTATGAGCCAGTACATGATATGTCTCCCCTAAGTTCTTGGGACTGTCCCCCAAATAGTTTTTTAGTTTGTCCATTTGATTTTTTTTTAATCTCAAACCTTGTCTTTGCTTAGACAACTTCTTAGAGTAGAGAGGTCATATAAATTCAATGCTACAATTTCCAAATCTTTAAATTCCTAAAAGGGAAAAAAACCCCTGATTATGATAATAATAATAATAACGATAAAGCCTGTTTCCCACACCTGCCTCATGTGTTCTGCATTACTGTGATGAGATGATTTCACATCCCCAGGATACTGCTCCTGTTGTACTCTTCCCATATCTTATAATCTCTAAGTCAGGGTTGGAGTGCCTGTCTGTGATGTGTCCTGCTTACACTCATGATGAGAGGAAGGTCATGGGATGGGGTGACCACATAGCATGGTGTTCTCATAGGGGTGCTATGAGAAGCACACACTGCTTAGTGACCTCTTCTCGAAGGGTTTATTGCTTCAGCAAGAGCAGAACTTCAGGCAATGCCAAGGAATCTTTATTTTTTTCTCCTTCTACTTTCCAACTGATATATATTTTCTTTGTCATCATCTACACTGGAGCTTCTTAATTTGTTTTTCAACTGACTGATAACAATACCTTCAGTGGTTTACCAACTGAGTTAGCTGTAAATGGATATACCAGGTCTCACAGTTACTTAAGTTTGGGAACTCTAACAGACTTATATGTTTACATATAAAATGCCATGAAAATCCTACAGTACAGAAGCCTGTTTGACATTACCAACATTGTCCAATATGTCCAGCTACATTCGCTTTGAGTGACTATCCATTCCATATGGAGCTAAATTTCCTTAGGAGGCAATTTAGAAACTGATAAATTACAGAAATAACAGGTAAAGTGGTCTGAGAAGTGATTTTGGGGAAATTCAATTTTAAATTCTCTTTTCATCAAGATACTTGACATAGTAAATACTCATTAGTCCAATTAGTTAGACTGTTGAAATCATCCACTGTTCTGATTGATGTTTCAGGGTGCAATACATTTTTAGTGGTTATAGTGGGATGAGGATCATAAATTTTGTGACTGTTTGTTCAGCTCCCAAGTCATATTCTAAGTTACAAGTTTCCATTTATTTCTGCCAAAAATAAACCAGAAGTTTCAAACTTACCAGAGAGGGAACGTTCGGAGCACCAGAGAAGTCCTGAGACAATGCGTCAAGAAGGAACTCGTCGCTCATGGGCTGCAAGAACCAGGAAATGAGATCAATAAACACCAGTGACACCTGCCTCCTCTTGAAAAGGCTGTCACTGCTGCACACTGATGAGCTCACTAAAAGGAAAGCTCTCCTCTTCCCAAACTACCAATCAGGACCAAAAGGAGACAGATACACTCAAAGAAAACTGATTTGCTTACCAGAAGCTGTTCCTTGGGCTCTTTAGGCAGGAGTGGTTTTCCATCTTTATCCTATTCAGAGGGAAACATGGCATTGAATCATTTCACACTTTATCCCAAATATGAAATCTATACACATTACAAGGGATCAATATACCCGCTGTTGTACACATTAAATTAGATACAGCATTTTAGGAAAAAAAATTCTCTCACTAGAGAACACAATTAGTTCATGCCAATAGTCAGCTCACATGCACCAGGTATTCCCAAGGCACGGGGTCTGCACACCAGATTACACATGGATTATGGCCCTAGGGGCCCAGAGACTAGCACAGGAGAAAGACACATAAACATTCAATGTAATGTGATGTATGGGGTTGTGACAGGGATTTACAGGATAGTAACAAATAAGTCCCTTGCCTACCTGGGGGTGGGCTTTGTAGGGATTGCCTGGAAAATTCAGGTTAATTTCATAAAGCATGCATACAACAAGCACTAATACATACAACAAGCACTAATAGTGTGCCTTAAGCACTGAGAATACATTAGAAAAATAGCACAAAGTCCCAACCATCCTTCAGGGAGCTTAGATTGGGGCTGGGCTGTCTAAAAGTTAAGGCTCAAATGATACCATGCTTTAAATGACTTCAAGTGCCACTTTTGAGTAACAAAAAACAAAGAGAGCATTTGCGGCTCTTTGGTAAAAGAAGATCTATAAATTAATGGTAAATCCCATTTATCCATACACACACACACGTGCACGCGCACACACACACACACAAATAAAGCACAAGGTTATATGTGAAGATTTCTCCTGAAAAACGATTAAAGGTGGGTTTTATTTTGGTTTTTGTATTTAAAATGTGAGGTGCAATGGTTTAGAGATATCGTCTGCTTTCCTCATGAAAAACACAAATTCTTTGATCCCTTTCCATTTCCTCTGTCGTTCACTTGCACCTTCTGACACTTTTTCCATTAGAAGGGAAAGCAGAGCCTTAGCTGCATCTCTTAGTTGCAAAGATAATAAATGTCCCAAGTGATATCTGTGATCCTGGGGACCCTTCTGGTCCACACTAAAGTTGAATCAATCTCCTATCACCCCTTCATTGAGTGTCTGAAAGGGGAAATTTGAAGTCTGCCCTCAGGGAGCTGACCCTCACTGAAGACACCTGATGTAAATGGTGGATGAATAAAGGCATAGTATTTAAACAAGAGATCAAGCCAACACTGGAAACGTTATAAAGAAGAAGGTAACTAATAAAGTGTGAGCCAAGTTCAGAGGAGAACAGAGTGGTCAGAGAAAGCTCATCACTTAAATGCTGCTATTACATTTCAGTGAAGGCAGAAACTTACCCATCACCTACTACAGAGCAAGTTAACTGCACCTGGCTGGCTTATACTGAATAGGGATTTGTGGAGACAGATGTGTAACTCTGAAGATGCTCTCTAAGAATTTGCAAAGCAACATACAAATAAGCCCAAATTAAAAGAACCGCCACAGTTTCAGTTGCATTGTGAAATGCAGAAAGCCAGCAGAATAAAGGTGTCCAGAATAAAGTTTCAATCAGTATAGCTCCTGAATTGCTGAATAAATGCATGTGGATGAGTGGGGACTATAAATTTGATTTCCTGTAATTGTTAATAGTTTAGCTGCATATTGTTTTAAGTAACAGTATGTTATGAAGATGACTGACATTTGTCCATGCACCTGCCCTGCTTAAGTGACCGCACTTAATCTATGAGATTCACAATGAGCTCTTTCCCTTGACATTCATTCTATATAATCTGGACTTTCAACATAAAAGAAATGGGGTAATTTATCACTTTACTTGGTGATAAACAGGCTCTCATTTTTTGACATATATCTTAGAGTTATAAATTTTTCCTCATAGGAAGTAGCTGCTCTTTGTTCTGGTTTTCCTATCTGCCTAAAGTTTCCTATGTTTCTGCATTGTAATAAATCATGTATGCAAGGGAATAACTTTGGGTAGCAGTGCTATTATATTTCTTTCACTTAAGGAAGGACTGAAGCCTCACTTAGAAAAATTTTAGCGTCATTTCTGATTTTCTAACCTGAGATCTTTGGACTAACACAGTCAGTTTGAAATATTAGAAAACAAGATCTTAATATTCCAGGTCTATTCCACATCCCTTCATTATGTATAAGAAATTCAGTATGAATTAAATGAAGAAAATATTCCAGCCTGTTTACCTTGACCTCTTCTAACCTATAATCAGGAGGAATAGTTTCTTCTTTTTCACCAAGTTTTTCACGGTCTTCTTCTTTGGCTTTCTCCTAAATAAAAATCATACCATTTGCATTGTTAATATATCTTATTTCTATAAAATGGATACCTGGGATAGAGTGACTAAATTTGAGGTAAACTAATCTGTCATTAGGTTCCAGTATATATGACCATGCATGGAGAGTTCCTCCAGCAACCCAATTTCTAACACCGCATCCAAGCTTAGCAGGTACAGGCACTACCACACAGGCTGCTGGGCTGAGTGCAGGTTGCAAAGAGCAGCAGGCAGCTACCACTTCAAATGGGTTCTCAGCAATAGGAATGCAACCATGGGAAGGCAAAGGTAAAACTCAAAGAGCTTGGACATATGCATGCTATCCATTTACTGTGGGAGTTAAACACTGGAGCTTCCTTGGGTTTAGCTTATTGACAGAACATGCATAGTAACAGAGAAGTCAACTGGATGTATTTTGTGGATAACATGTTTTTTTGAAAGAAACCAAATGACTAACTTATTGGGGGTGTGGTAATGGTAGTCATTTTCTAGAAGTATCTGAGCTTCTATTACCTTGACTTTATCTACCACAGGTTTTCCATCTTCTGGATCTGCTTCCCTTTTCCCCAGGCTACCAGCTAAGGCTTCTACAGCATCATCTGGCACCATGCTTTTCTAAAAAAACATAGGTGGATATGTAAAGTAGGTAGATAGCGATTTTCTTTTAAAACAGACTCATCAAACAATTCACAAAGGCAAGTCCTTTTTTCAGGCCTACATAAGAAGCACATGTTATTTTTTTTTAATAATTTCAGTTACCAACTGAATTAGAATCAATATTTAGTAAACTTAAAATGCTGAAAAGTATAACAAGTTTCTTCCATGCAACATCGAGTATGTGGAACTTACATACTGCTGGGAAATTTGCAAGATTTAGCCAGAGTTTTGGTTCAGAAATAAGGAAGATAAGGGAAGTAAGAAAAGCTGAAAAGCCAAATAAACAAGACAAAAGTATTCTCTGTGGAGCTCATTCTAAAGACTGCACAGAAAAGACTTTGAAAAGCCTGTGAGAGAACCTTCTTCCCTACTCCTTGTGAATTAGATGGCCAGTTTCAGGGCAGGAGGTATGGAGGAGTACCTATATAGCTTCTGCAGATGGTTCAGTTGACCCTGCCTGTGACCAATTAACCTGAGCAGCACAATGAAAACTGTCTACCTGTGGTACAGTAATCAAAAATAAAATGTGCTCCCACATAGTGTCATGAGCTCTGGTATTTAAAATGAACAGATAAACACAAAACATAAAAGATGTAAAGGGAAAATAAAGGGAACCCATGTTTGAGTTAAACACAGAACTAGCTCTGGCTTTTCTTAACAATGGGTTATGATCTACACATTAGGTGACACATAAAAATCAATGGAATGTTTTATGGCCAGGACTTATTTTTTAATAAATAGACTATAAGATAGAATGGGTCATACATAATAGGGATAAGTGCCATTCATTAAATTGTCATTTACATCATGTGGGTACTGAGTTGCAATATCAAGAGTTTTCTACTGATGATCTTGGTCAAGCAAAGGCATGGAAGCCTTTGGGGTGAACAGTCTGAGTTTATTCTTATCATCAAAATCTCTCACCTCACACTGAGGATCTAGTTGAATATTACAAAAAAATGTTCTTTTTTATATATCTTAACCATCATGACTACAAGTAAGAAAAATTGTTTTTCTGCTACAAGTCAGCAACCAGGCAAGGGAGACCAAGTGGAAAGTAATTTGCCTCCACCTAGTGGCTGGATATTGCGTAGGTTTTACTCTCAGGAAACAAAACTAAACTGTTTGGGATTATACTTAATTCCTAAGAGTTACACTGGTAACCAAGTCTTATCCAGGAAATCTGGCTTGGTACCTGATCTGAGACACCTGCTCACAATGTACTTCTGTTTTGTCATACTAAGTTTGGAAACCACTGCTTCCCAAACCTACACCCTTTCCCCACATCTAGTTTAAGAAATTACTGAAACAGTTAAAGAAAAGCTAGGAGAAGTAGTTTTAGGAATGAAGGAACCTGGAAAGAGGACTAAGGACTACAAATTCCATTTCTGTAGTATTTCATGTCAAATTCAGAACTAAAACTCAGGGCTCTGAATTTCCTTAATAAATTTTCATTTTATACACAAAAGAACCATCCTGGACATACATTCATTTCCTTCTGCTGATTTTCTTCCCTTTACTTACTAATCCTCATGCTTTCTGAGTGCTTGTGACCTTTAGCACACCCTGCTATTCTTTCTGGCTCCCAAGAGTGTCACAATCCCCAAAATGTCAACTAACTGCCTCACTGAGAGTAACCTTGGCAACTATGGCCTGAGTTAATAGGGTAGAGGCCCAGGAAAGGAGGTCTTGGAAGGTGACATTTTTAATCCTTTTTTTCTTTTTCACTAAAAATTCAACGCTCAATTCTCTATAGTTAGGATCAAGTTGGAAAGGAACTATCTGAGCTCCATAATACTTGGCAGTCATACTTCATGTATGAGCTAGATGGCTCAGGTTTTGTCACAAGAGCTCCGCCCTGGAATGTGGCTATTGTATTTTTGATTCCAGTCACCATCTTTGCTTCCACTGCTGGTCACTGAACTCTTCTTGGAATTGCTTCTTCTCTCCTATTCCTTACCACTGTGTCCTGAATATGTATAAACTGCTGTAGAGCACCCTGAAATCTTGCTGGGGGTGGGAATCAAATCCCATTTATAAGGCAGGAGGGAGGCTCTGGACATGGGGATTTGCAGTTGACACCAAGTACTTCCTTGACAGGAAGTGGCCAGTACACAGCACCCAAGAGACTTGTGCTCAAACCCGCCCCCCCACCTTTTCTCAAACAATTGGATGTGCATATCCCAAGCAGACCAGGGGCTTCACATGTCTCTGCTGGTCTATCCTGGAAAATGGTGCTACTCCTACTTTCCAGTGAGACCCTGCCCTTCACCTGAAAGTCTTTCCTGACTTTCATTGTGCTGCTCAGGTTAAAGCGGCTCTTTCACCCATGTTCTCTCTGCCCTTTTCCATATAAGAATGATCAAACTGTATCATAACTAAAAGCAAAGGCCATAGCTCTCATCTCAGCTGAGGCTCTAAAATGTTAGATGGGTTTCTCAAGGTCAACTCAAAGCCCCATTTCTCTCATCTATTATGGAAAGATGATCAGAACAGAGTTTACAGTGTGCTTATGAAAATTCAATGAGAAGATATTTTCAAGCATCTGGAGCAACGGCATTGTTGATGATGCAAGTTAGCTATTCAGAGTATAGATCGACATAATCTCTAATAGTAAACTTAAAATAAATAGTAAACTTAAAACTTAATCTCTAATAGAGATGCTATTCTTTGAATCAGATTCTATCATCAGCTAATGGAAACAAAACCCACTGAAATCAAAAGGAAACAAAGACCCAATTAGTTAAATATAATACTTCATCCAAAAATTAGAGTACAAGGAGGAGGCAAGAAATGAAGAAAGAAATGAAAAGGAATTGAGTCAATCTCTCCTCTTCTGGTTGAGACAGTGGGGAGAAATCAATAATTTTGTTGAAAATTATTCTATCAGGAGTCAGTAAAAAAAGTGGCATTGGCTATCCAATTCCAAATAGGCTTGAAAGACAAGACAGTAAGAAAGCAGGATTATAAATATTAGGCAAAGAACTAGAAATAATTTCAGAAGATGAAAGAAAAACACAACCTACAACAATTTAATTAAAAATTTAAATCTAGCCTGAATTTTCAATAACCTAAGTATATCAGATTTTGTTTATTTTCTCAGAATATGATGATATGATGGTAATGCACAGTAGAGAATGATAGGAAGAAAAGCAGGACTTTCTTGGGACACTTAGTGCCAGGGAATCACTCACCATGGAAGCTGGCTGGGGTGGTGCTGACTGTACACTGCACATGGAGGTCCGAGGCACAGTCTCTGCCACAGGGGTGGGGGCAAGAGCCTCAGCTTTCTGGGGAAAGAAACAGGTACTTTGACTAACTTTAGAAATAACTAGTTAATAAGAATGAACAATGAGAGAGCAACAGGACACTGAGGTATTATATGTGGTGAGCATGATTCTCTTGAATGCCCAAAGAATTTTGAGAAGTTTGTAATCAAGGCATGTTAAAACTCTTGAGTGATCATTATTTCAACTTTGCTTTACCTCTCACCTCGGCTGGGTTGTTAAACCTCCCTAAGACTCAGTTTCCACATCTGTAAAATGAGAATAATGACAGTTCCTACATCTCAAGGATTGATATGAGGTTTAAATGAGATAACACAGGTGAAGTGTTATCCACAGTACCCACAGTACCTGGAAACACAGCAAACTCAATAAATTTGAGTGATTATTGCTATTATTTGTACTGTTTGTCATCACACAGTATATAAGAATAAAATATGCATATGTAATACAATGTAATCTTACATAAAATAGTGTATTTATATAAATCTAAGAGCACATTATAAACTATAGTTATATACATGTACAGGGAGTAATAGTGACCTCAGAATGGCCCCTCAACTAACAGCCTCAGTACTACCTAGCAACTTGTTAGAAATGCAGATTCTTGGGCCTCCAATATACTAATTGGAAATTCTGGGAGGGAAAAGCTAATAAATTGTGTTTTAATAAACCTCCAAGTGATGTTTGTTAAAGCTAATAAATTGTGTTTTAATAAACCTCCAAGTGATGTTTGTTAAAGTTTGAAAACCACTATTCTATCTTATTACAGGGGTCAAATTTCAAATCCAGGTATTTATGGAAGTCTATCCTCTATACAAGAATACTAAGCTGATAATCTATTTCAATAGGGCATGATCTCTTCTTTCAAGGATTTAAACTACACGTTAAATGCTAGAATTGGAGAAGGACCAATACGCCTAAAAACCTGTTTGTTATAAATGCTTTAAAAGGGATGAGAAAAGAGTGGCAGATCCCCTGCCATGTTGCACCCTTAACACAGGCTGGAAGGATGGTGAGGTTAAGGGAAGGGAACACAAGAGATAAAGGTTATGTGTGAGCAGAGTCTTAAAAGAATGAGTAAGACTTCAGTTGATCTAGAATTAGGAGGAAAGGCTATTCCAGATGGAAGGAGCCAAATGAGGAAAACCATGGAGAACCATGGAGATAGATGTACTTACTGTTGAGTGATGCAGGGAAACTGGGAAAGGAAGGTAGGGCAACAATAATACATCATTAGGAACTTTTCTTTTGTAGAGAACTTTTCTTTTGTAGAGAACAGCTCCTGGGTAGGAGCAGGGATATGATTTGACTACACATGTGTTTCAGAAAAATAATTCTGGTGGACATGTAGGACAGATAGGAAGGAAAATGAAAAAGAAAAACCATTTGAGATCCGAGGGAAGAGGTGATAACAACATTAGGTAAGTTACAGAAACAGAAATAGAACCCCAGATCAATGGATCAAAGTATGTATTTGAGTGTGTCCCTGAAGGAATAATTGCAGGTCTTAAATTGCAAGAATATCAGGGTTAGTTTGGTTAAAGAAAACATAGCTAGGAAAAGATAAAAACTGCACATAAAAAAGATGGCATGATGAGTTTATCCACTCCGTCATGCTAAAATTGTTCTGACTGCACATATTTTAAGATTAACAAAACATAAAACCCCTCAAAAGTAGAGATTTATATTTTCAGAAACATACTTCTATTTTCTCAGTTGGCTTTGATTGTTTTTCTTCAGATTTAGACTGGCCAAAATCTTCTGAAAGTTCGTCAATGAGTTCTGATTCACTGAGAGGCTGTAACATAAGGAATGTTGTATATTATGAAGCAACTGTTTCTACTTTATAAAAAAATGTTTTCATAGAGCAATATTTTCCACTGGCTAACACATAGTAGACAATATTTTAGGATCTAAAAGTAAAAGCTAACTTATATGGGGCATATGTTCCATTTATTAACTTAAAAGGAAAAAGTCATACAACAAATAAGGAACCCTGAATAGCTCAAGCTACTAAGTGTTGATGGCTTATTGAATCAAAAGTTTTCCTGACATTTCAATTTCAGAAGAATTTTGTTCAAATAAAATTTTCCATTCTCTCCAATAAAGATCTGGATAGATTTTAAAAATGTGATAACTGTGTTCTTATTTCCTAGTAACTTCTTTTCTGCTTAAGTCAAAGAAACAGGTCACATCTCCTTTGCCATGTCTGTGTGCATTTCTGGAAGCAAAGCTGTGTTAACCTGGTAGTTTCAGGGACTCTGGTATTACTAGTTTAGAGTGTGTGGAGATGCTGACTAACAGCAGTAGCCTGTGATGGGAAGTCATGTCATTCAGAAGATGGGCCCCAGCAGGAACAGCCTGAGCTCACAGTCTTGGCCTTGCTGTGTTCTAGCTTGTAACTCTCTCTGTCCATTTCTTCACTGTCAAATGGAAATGATAATACTGACTTCCTCATGCAGTGAGGACCCAAAACCCCCACAAAAATGCATTTGATGCAGTGTTGAACACAAAGTAAGTGGTTAATAAATGCTGCTTATTAGGATTATCATGACAAGCACCTCTGATGGTTGCTACTAACTTAAGGCAATATAGAATAGGGGAATGTGATGTGTTTAGATCAAATTCTAAAGTAAGTGCAAAATAATCTCATCTAAGAGCCCTCTTGGCATCAGTTCCTAATGTTCAATGAAAATCTCCTGGAAACCTATTGTCTACTAATAATTCATGCAGAAAATAATCAATAAAATATATGAAAAGGGGTCAGAGATATCAGCCAAGTGTTACCCTCAGCAGTTCCCCTCCTCTACACTCACTGGCATGTAAGACTTCACAGTGAAATGCGTCTGTAAAAAATTACCATATTTTATACTTAAATGTCTGTTGTTTTTAAGTATTAAAAAAAAGACTTATTTTCCAACCTTGGGTTTTTCTTCAGGCTCTGGCAATAGTGGTTTTCCATCTTTATCCTATAAATGAAAATGAAAAATTCAGTGTAAATGAAATTGAAAATTTCGCTTTCGTGTCCCCTTTAAGTTTGTTTTTGAGAAATCCATATAAATAATAAATGAATAAAATAAATAATAAATGAACAAAATAAAGATATAAATAATAAATGAATAAAATAAAGATCCATCAACAACTAAAAAAATTAAAAAAAAAAAAAAAAAGAAAAGAACAACCACATTAATGGAAATTTAAAAAAATTTTTCACTTCTCCAACCCAGGGTAAAGAGGTAGATACCATTCCTGTGATAAATATCATTTAGTTTCTTGAATATGAGGTTATATAATTTATATTTCTTAAAATGAGAAATTTTTCACATAAAGACATATAACAATCACAATTATCTTCTACCATGTGTTTATATATAAGATTTCCAAAAGGGGCTGGGATTGTGGCTCAGTGGTAGAGCGCTTGCCTCACATGCATGAGGCCCTGGGTTCGATCCTCAGCACCACATACAAAGCAATAAAATAAAGACATTGTGTCCATCTATAAATTTAAAAAAATATTAAAAAAAAAAAGATTTCCAAAGACAAATTGCAGATGTAATTTCAGGAGTTAGTCCACCATCCTTACCCCAGACCAAAACAACACAACTACTTCAATGCTAAGGATACTGCTAAATAGTTGTACACTTAAATCTACCACTTGAAGATTTATGGTGCTTTTATTCACATAGCAGTGAGAGGAAAAATTATTCCAAAATTGCCCCTTAGGCTTTAAGGTTAAGGATCTGTGTCAAGCATTGTTAGTATTTGAAACAATTGTATTGTGTGGGACTTTTACAGACCACATGATCCCTACTTAGGAAATCAGGAAGGAAAACCCATCCTTAAGGGGTTTTTAACTGCAGAGAACTGAGGAGTATGGGTCCAGGAATTTCAGAGTCCGTATCTGAACTTGGGCATGAGTTGGTGTCAAGGTTACAGACACATTGCGAACATGATGCAAAGGCACAAGGAGTGTATGTCTGTTTTAATTTTGAGCACTGAGTTAAAATTTTACCGTGACTGGTTTCAATCTGTATCCAGTTGGGACTGTTTCATCATCCTCACCACACTTCTCTTGTTTTTCTTCTTTAGTTTTTGCCTGATGAATATGAAGAGAAAAAAAAAAAAAAACAGCTGGATGATGCTTATAAAATCAGATGACATGGCTTTGTGTACTTCACCAGAGCACCAAATCAGATACAAGCACAAGCCCTGGTGAGCAGTACTGGCAAGGCAGCATGGGTGATGGTAAAAACAACATAGCCAGGAATCCTGGGGATGCCTTGCTCTGCTCTCAGGCTCCATGACCTTAGGTAGCCACCTAGCCTCTCCCTGTCTGCCTTCTTCAATTGTAAAATGTGCTGTTTAATCCTTACATATCTCCCTGACTCGTGAGGCTCACCAGAGGACAGTGAATAAAAGATCCTCGGAAAGTAAGTGCAGTGCCGAAGTTAGCTGCAATTATTTTAATAACCTTCATCTGTCTAACTCGATGAGGCAGTTGTCCAAGGAGGGGAGAGGGAACAAATCGATTCTCATCCTAAATCCCTAAACTTAGTTCAGAATTGGGCAAGCATCCAATCCCAAATCTTGGCCAATTCATGAATAATTGGTTTTAACTTTTTAAAAAGGACTTTCTTCAATAACAACAAGATGCCACGCCATTACTGACCCATGAACAACTAACTGTACTAGAAATAAAAGTGTAGCTCTATAGTAGACTAACTTCTAGGATACAACATTTATAGCTTAATCTTCTGGTGAGTAGTATAAAATTCCACAATATGTCATAATTTATATCTGTATCAAGGAATGGATTCAATTCAAGATGAAAATTTAGTAAGTAAATTCCAACTCACTCCAGTGCCCCCTCTACATCCCAGCCTATGAGTGCAGTTTTCCATCAATTAATTAGTTTGATTAATTTTTAAAAATTATTTAGTACTTTTAATGAGTCAGGCTCTATTCTAAGCTTTGGAATCATAATTTTATTGTTCTTTAGAATAAAATTTTTAAATTAGTAAAGTTTTTTTTTTTTTTAAATTACTGCTGTTTAACAGTTCCAGTTTTCTTCTGCTGTAGCATATGGAAAAAGTTCTATTACACAGTGGTACCCCCCAATTCAGGGATTTGAGAGGTCTCTGGCCATTACAGGCTTCATGAACATCAAGGGCCCCTAGGTAGTGAGACTGCTCTAGGCTGTGGCCAGTGAGAGTTACACACACAGCTAGATACTTTCTTTTCATCTTTGGTCTTCATATTCACGAATGGCTGCACAGTGATTTGTACCAAATAGGCACTGAAAAAAAAAAAGTCTACTGAACTGAACTAACAATGGACTAAATAACCATGTAAAAATGGGAGAGACTTTTTGTAATTAGGTACTGATGTAGAATAAACACACATTTGATTTATGTTATGATATAACATAAGAATACCAAGGAGGCCTGATCCTCTCCTCTGGGGTATTATGTAGTTTCCACAAAGAACTCTCTAGTGTAGAACATGCTGGAGGAGCAGTGGACTCCTGCAGGATGGCAGCCACCCTCAGGAGCCTTAACATAACATAGATTACTGCAAAGAACCTCTATTAGGCACTACAAACTCAGCTCAAGAATCTAGAGGACTGAAAGATCTCCTTAGGAAATATTTATGTTTTGGATATGATTGAAAAGGAAAACTAGTATGTCATTAGAGTGGAAGAGTTGTTCTTACTGGAATTTTAACTTACTGCTGCCCCAAGATTTTCTAGAGGAAACTGAATACATTCATTTGTATCCTTGTACTAGTTACCCACTCTGTGTTATGAATTACTTCTAAGTCACTTTTTTGTATCTCCTCATCTAGTTTTAGTCTAGATAAGTCTAGACTCTTGGTGCTAGAATTTATGTCATATTTATACCTTCCCTCCCACATTTATTGTCTTATTAAATCATTCTAATGATCTGTAAAAAGCCTGAGATAAAAGTGCATTCACTTCTGGACACAGCCCACAGGTGGTGGAACCACGACTCCACCCAGCTGCCAGACTCCCCCAGGGTTCTGTAACACCACCCTTTCCCTGTGATGACAGGGTTGTCTCTGGCTAATCCAAGCAATGTGCATCTTCTGTAGTGTAGTAGTCAGTTTTCTTTCTTCCAGATACATTACTTGATCCTGGAGAACAGGGACTGCTTCTCCTACTCCCTTGTGTTCACTGTCATAATGCTGATCCTGCCACACTGTGGCCGGTGAGCCTACCAAGAACGTCGAAGATAGAAATTGGCCCATCTTGGACCAGGGCTGTTTCAGACTCAGAGAGTTCCTGGGAGTCAGGGGGATTCCCCTTCCCTGGTGACTCAGAACAGGAAGTGACACCAAAGGTCAGGCATTGTGACAGTACACTCCCCAGCTCCCCTTCTGAGCTGATAGGGTGGAATTCCTGAGGATCCCAGGTTGAGTCTTTATCTCTCCCAGGGCGCTGCCTTGTCAAACACAGGCAACTTTCTCTTTTCCTTCCTCTTTTCGCCTTGAAGACCAAGTTGAAAAAGTCTACAAAAATTATTACTTATTTATTATTTTTACTTATTTATTTTTTGGTACCAAGAATCAAATCCAGAAGTGCTTAATCACTAAGCCACATCCTCAGTCCTTTTTAATATTTTGTTTAGAGACAGGATATTGCTAAGTTGCTTAGGCTCTTGCTAAATTGCTGAGGCTGGCTTTGAACTTGTGATCCTCCTGCCTCAGCCTCCTGAGCCACTGGGATTACAGGCCAAAAATTGTTATTTAATATCAAAACTCTTCTATGCTTTGGCTCAGAAGGCTTGTTAAGATCTTGGAGGCTAGTGAGATACACTTGCACTGGCATGATGCTCTAAATGTGCAGGAGCTCCAGTTAATAATTGTTCCTTGATTTTTTTTCTTTTTTGAAATGTTTTATTGTAAAATAGAATGCCCCCCCAATTTTTTTTTAAAAATATTGCACGAGTCTATAATGCATTGTTTTAAGGTCAATGACTTTGTGACAACCACCCTGTTAAGTGGTGAAACTGTCAACAACACCAGAAGCCCCACCATTTGCCTATCCCAGTCACAAAACCTGCCCGCTCTAACAATCTGATGTTTATGCTAATCACCTTTCTGCATTTCTTGATAGTTTTATTAACCAAATGTATATTCCTAGGTTTAGCTTAGTCTTGTCAATTAAAAAAAATTGTGATTATGTCTTTTAAGTCTTTTTTAACTTATAAATTTCTTTTTCTTTCTTCTTTCATTCATTTATTTTTTGGGGTATTACTTCTCATTCTTCTGGTTGTACATGTTGTAGAATCATACCAGTCATGTAATCATATATGTACATAGGGTAATAATGTCCAGTTCATTCAACTATCCTTCCTACCCCCATAGCCCCTTCCCCTCCCTTGCCTTCCCTTCATTCCCCTCTACCTAATTCAAAGTACCTCTATTTTCCTAGCTCCCCCCTTATTGTGAATTAGCATCTGCATATCAGAGAAAACATTTGGCCTTGGTTTGGGGGGATTGGCTTATTTTGTTTAGTATGATATTCTCCAGCTCCATCCATTTACCTGCAAATGCCATAATTTCATTCTTCTTTGAGGCTGAGTAACATTCTTTATTTTATTCTAACTTGAGATAATTGTCAATTGCTTTCTTCATAGCTATATAAGAAGGATCTTCCTACCCTTTCATAGTACCCATTCTCCTCATATAGAGAAATGCCCAGCATTCCTCTGAAAATACAACTGAACAATTTCCACCATAGCAAACAAACCTCACTTTTCTCACCAGGCCCCTACCTCCTGTTGTCTTGTCTAGTCAGGTGCCATGTAAGTTTTGACAAAAGAGATTAGTGTTCATTTAAAATATTAAAATTCTATACTATTTAAAAGACAAACATCTCTCCTGGTTACTAACTATCAACAATTAATATCCAAATTAACCAGATTTGAAAGTAAGGCTGAACGAGAAGTACTTCATTTTTAATCCCCAGTAAAACACCCATCTCCCCCAAGAATTTTAAACACATGATAGGCATTCAATTTTGGAACCTGCAGACTAACATGCTTTGAATATTAGATGCAAGGTCAGTACCTCATCAACTTCCTTAATAGTGCTGAGGTCAAGCTCGGGTTCTGGCTTCCGGGTGCCCAGTGAAGCTGACAGAGCCTCAAGTGCTTGATCGCTCATGGCATCCTGTTAGAAATAAAAAATTCTGTGTGTGAAAAAAAAAAAACAAAACAAAACAGAGAGAGAGAGAACCACCCAGAGTACAAACAATCCATTTACTTCTTTGTGAAACACACGTCTTAAATATATAAGATGCATTGTGGATTGGGGAAGTCCTTTAGGAAGGCAATTTTATTTGAAACCTAAGCAAAGAAAGAAAGGAAAAAGAACTTACCAATGAATGAAATCTGGGACTAAGACATATTCCTTTAGTAACAGCCTCTCTGGGGCACACTTTGCCCCTTAATTTGCAAGTTAGAAGTGTAACTGCAATAATAACTATATCACCATAAAATACTCTTATCAAAATAAAAACTTCAAGTTGTAAACTTTCACTGTTCTGTTTTTTCTTTTTCTAAAAATACATCTCTAAAAATGGCTTCTGACAACCCTATCCTTCAGCAAAGCAGCAGTTTGGAAAGCAGGGAAACTTGAAATGGCCCCTGGTGCAGCCTTCTTCTGGTAAGGCACAATCGCTCATCCCACTCCCAGGGTGTGGCACTCACCCTGTTCCCCTAGTTTAGTTAGATAAAAATAAACTGTCCACTCTAGGAGGAGAGAAGCAGAAACAGCTCTGATAGAAACTGTCCTCAGCATTATCTGGGCTGTTTGCACATGGCACTAGTTTTCACATTCAGCTCAGAGCTACAGGATACCCATACAGATTTTGTTAGAATTAAGACATGGTTGACTGTAGTGAAGACAGGTGGCTAGAAACAGCTGCCAGTGACATCCCTCTGATGATCCATAAGGCTTGAACTCTTCTAGGAAATCATACTTAAGATCTTATGTTCCAAGAGCTCAATTCCTCTGGTTTATCCCCTCTATGTGCTGTGGTCAGATGGTCTTGGGTGATGACTGTGCTAATATCATTGATAAGGACCTACAGAAACACAGGCTTGCCTGTAGATGATCAATATGTCCCTCATTGGCTTCACTATTCCACATAGGCCCATGGGAGGAAGCATGTTTGTGATCATGGGTAATGCACTATTCAGATTATCCCCAATAAGCAAGATCAGTCTCAGCGAAGCAACTACTATCAGGTGGGCCAAGGTTCTTTCCAAAAGAATAATTATTGATACCTCCTCCAACTTTCTTTTCTTCTCCTTGGGTGGAACAGCACTTCTGATTACCCCCACTGACTGAGATTTTAAAACATCTCCTGTAGATTTCTGAAAAATAAAATATAAAAGGTTAGATTTATAGTTAAGGGACATTAAATTATAATAACCAGAACTAAAAAGTTCTGAATTCAAAAGAGTTTCTATCAAGTTTTCCTTAATAGAACTAAAAACAATACCTCTTTCTCAGTTTTCTTTTCACCAGCTGTAGGAGAACTACAGGTAAAGTCAGAAGACAAGGCGTCTATGGCATCATCAGGCCCCATAGGTTTCTAAAGAAACAAGATAGGGTCAGCAACAATACCAGGAACCATTGCAGGGAGGAGGGGATTATAAGCTCAGTGAAGGAAGAATTTACTTTTGCACTCCTTTGCTACTTGACGAGATACATCAATCAAATAACTTTTATCAAAGCCTATGAGAGAGAGCAGGTGCTCAGGAAGTATTATTGTTCTCTTCCTTTCCTTTAAAGGAATTTCATGGTGGGACATAGTCACTTTATTGATACTTACATTTATTTTATCCTAATACTTTCTTGGCTCCATTCTTCTTCCACTCAGAAAAATTACCCATGAAAAGGAGTGTGGACACCATTATTAAGAAGCTCATATAATGATATGAGCTCATACAGTGAGCTTCTTAATAATCACAAGGCAAATGCCTCATTATATTTTCTAATTTGAAAACCTCCAAAGATACCAACATGAAATTATATTCCAAAAAGGAAACAATAAAATAAAGCTGAATGATTAATTAACTTATAGCCAAAAGTTCCACTCTAAGCTCACTCTATTTCTCTAAACAGATAACATTATCTTATTTAGAAATTAGTTCGGTTATGATTTCCAACTACAGAACTGGTAGTCCTATTCCCCTAACCAAGGCATAAATAATATTGATTTACATCTTAGAAGCCATTTATGTAAACTCACCAAAGAGTCTGGAGGAGGCTCTGTGATCCCTTCTTTTTTCTGAAACAAATATTAATTAATTTGATGAGGTTGAGAAGGTAAAATTAATCCTCGTGATTGGTAAGATGTATTCTCAGTTTGTGATAGACTAATTGTGCCTCTACAAAGCAATACACTAAAGTCCTAATATCTAGTTCCACAGAATGAGACCTTATTTGGAGATAGGGTCTTTAGAGAAGTAATCAAATAAAGGTGAGGTCATTAAGGTGGGCCCTAATCTAGTATGACTGGTGTTCCTATGAAAAGGGGAAATTTGGAACCCAAGACTTGCACAGAGGGAAGATGATACAAGAGACTCCTAAATAAGATGGCCACCCACAAGACATTCAGAGAGGCCCAGTCTTAAGAGGGGTTTTCCTCATAGCCTTCAGGAGGAACCTTGATTCTGGACTTCCAGCTCTAAAACTGAGACAAAATCTTTCTGCTGTTTAAGCTACTTAGTCTATGGTACTTTCTTATGCAACTCCAGCAAACTAACACATAAAGTGAGCTTCTTTTCTTTTTTTTTTAATTAATTTTTTTTTTTTTTAGTTGTAGATGGACACAATGTCTTTATTTTATTGCTTTGTATGTGGTGCTGAGGATCGAACCCAGGGCCTCACGCATGCAAGGCAAGCGCTCTACCACTGAGCCACAATCCCAGCCCCATGAAGTGAGCTTCTTAATGACAAGTCAAATGCTTCATTATGTTTGCTAAATTTGAAAATCTCTGAGGATATCGATATGAAATTATATTCCAAAAAGGAAACAATGAAATAAAGGTAAATGATTAATTTACTTACAGCCAAAAGTTCCCTGTATTTTGGAGGAATTGTGACTTCTCTTTTACCCAGTTCCTCAATATAGATAGAAGTCATTTGATCCTGAAATAAAATCACAAAGATAGGGATATTATGCAATTAATTAGCTGAGAATGTCATGAGCATGTTCTAAATCCAAAGTACTCTCACATTATTCATTTATGGAACTATGAGATGCAATGTAAATCATTAAGACTCTAATACTTTAGCCAGGCATGGTGGCGCACACCTGTGATCCCAGCAGATCAGGAGGCTGAAGCAGGAGGAATACAAATTCAAAGTCAGTCTCACTAACTTAGTGAGGTCCTAAGCAACTTAGTGAGAGACTATCTAAAAATAAAAAATAAAAAAGGGCTGGGGATGTGACTCAGTGGTAAAGCACCCCTTGATTCAAACCCCAGTACCAAAAAATCAATCAATCAATCAATCAATCAATCAATCTAATACTTCACACAAATTAGGAGTTCTAAGTTTATAAAAATATTTGCTTGGCTTAACTAACATGTAAAGCTCGAAAATATTCAAAATACTATGCTAAAGTTGAACTTTATATTAAACAAAATGTATTGTTCATACTCAGTATCTATTTCTTATCTAATGTCTAAGAAATAAAATCACAAATACAGTGGATATCTCCTGTTGGGTCTCTGCAATCCAATACCCTTGTTACCCAGAGATATTCACAACTTTGAACATTATCATCTCCATCCATTTAATGCTGAGCATATTTTACAAATTATTACGTATGTACATATTCATAAATAATATATAGTATTACTATGTATATTTTCAAATGTTATACAAATGGTAGTATATTCTATATGCCATTCTGTATTCCTTCTATTCAAAATTATGTACTCATAATGTATCCATGATGATACATGAATAATCCTTTTTTACCACTATAAAGCATTATCCTTGTCCTCTGTTGAACAAAATTCTTTCCAAAGGTTTCACCAGGCCTTATCATTCTTTGTATTTTTTGTATTTACGGTCAAGGTTCCATCCTTAAAGAATCACTCTGGAGCTGGGTGCAGTGGCTCAAGCCTGTAATCCCAGCACTTAGGGAGGCTGAGACAGGAGAATCGCGAGTTCAAAGCCAGCCTCAGCAATGGCGAGGTGCTAAGCAACTCAGTGAGACCCTGTCTCTACATAAAACACAAAATAGGGCTGGGGATGTGGCTCAGTGGTTGAGTGCCCCTGAGTTCAATCCCCAGTACCAAAAAAAAAAAAGGAGGTGGACTCTGGTTTCTGGTTTAAGGGGATACATACCTTCATACCCACCAGTTTTCAGACTTTAATGCATTTACCAATTTACCAATGGGCAAGTTTTCAGACTTTAATGCATTTACCAATCTGATAATGCAATGTTATCTTTCTGTGTTTTAATGTCATTTTCCTAAATTATTAGGGAAACTCATTTTACTTGTTCATTGTCCAGTCAAATTTTTCCTAAGTTTCTGTTGGGTTGTCTTTTTCTCACTGTTTTGTATTCTTTATAAACTCTAGAAACTAATACCTCATTATATCTGGTAAAAATACTTTTATCTAGTCCATGCCATATCTTTTTAATACCAAGAAATATATAATGTCACTGCTTTTTAAGAATTAAGAATTGAGATGAACTGAGGATGGTAAATATCTAGAAATAAAAATAAGTTCAAGATGTAGGATTGAAAATAATTGTGCATCAAAAGGAGTACCAGCTCCCAGTGGCTCGGGAGGCTGAGACAGGAGGGTTGCGAGTTCAAAGCCACTGAGCCACATCCCCAGCCCTATTTTGTGTTTTATATAGAGACAGGGTCTCACTGAGTTGCTCAGCACCTCACGGTTGCTGAGCTAGCTTTGAACTTGCAACCCTCCTGTCTCAGCCTCCCAAAGTGCTGGGATGCCTGACTGGAAATGAAAAACAAAAATAGATATTTAAATGTTATTTGTTAAACATATTTCATTTTTATTTTTTAACCGCCTGGCTGATTGCAATTTTTGATAGTGACATCATCCTGCTTCTACCAAGAAACATAAATACTAGATGTTTAGTTGCACTTGCTGACTATGGGCTTATTTGCTCCCCTACCCACTGAATATGAATTTTTAAAAATTTTTTAATTTTTTTTTTAGTTGTAGATGGACACATCTTAGTTTCATTTACTTGTTTTTATGTGGTGCTGAGGATTGAACCCAGTAACTCACACATGTGAGTCAAGCACTCTACCACTAAGCTACAATCTCAGCCCTGAATATGAATTTTTACAGATATCAGGTCACATACCAAAACTTCTGGTCCAGTATATGTTGTATTATCATCATTAGTTTCTTCTGGTTCTCCTAAAGTGTCTATTAAGTCATCCAAAGCAGCATCCATGCCTGACTGGAAATGAAAAACAAAAATATTTAAATGTTATTTGTTAAATATATTTCATTTTTATTTTTTAACTATGAAAACTCTCACCCATTCTAAGAAAATATTAAATGTCAAAAGTTCTTCAAATATTAAAATGGTTTTAAATGTGATCTTATTATTCATTTGCATCCCAGAATACAGATTTTGTATAGGAAAGATAAAAGCCATATTCAGAAAAAAAATCACAATTTTAACAATTTCAAAGGTCATTAACTACATGAATAAATGTATGAGTTCACTAAAGCTGCCAACCCAGTGAACTGACAGTTGTAAAAGAAAAAGAAAAACAACAAAACAAATACAAAGAATTATGATCATGTTGCTACAACAACATAGTATTTGGTATTCATCACTTATCAAATTTTTGCAGAGTTTTATACAAAGAACTCCAACAAAATCTTTAGATAACACCCCTTTCAAATAGAATCTATTTAAAAAATGGATTTCTCTGTATTCTTTCATTCATTTGTGTGTTTGTGTGTGTGTTTTGTTCACTTGGTTACTCCCAATTGTCTACAAAAACAGAAATCACCCAAAATAGTTGTTAAAAGTTGTAAGAACTGACAATTTATTCTGTCTACATGGGTTTAAATCAATACAATGAATGAGAGAGAGCTTCCATCTTATTTTTGAGGTTGAAATGATTCATGGTGAACAATAACCCACACCTGAAGGGGAAAACAACAGTCTTGGGAAAAACCCTTTTCTATCTATTTAACTCAGATTTAAAAGGATTGCTTAAAATGCTTGCTTTTTCCCCCCTGCATTATGATATTCACACAAAGATTTTAGGACTCACCTGATCATTGATATGTGTAATAGAACTTAAGGCCTGTTAGCTTTGGCTAAATTTTTTTTGGAGGGTGTATTTCAGAACAAAGAAATACCTTATATTCTTTAGTGAAACCTCTGGTTAAATAAGATATATTTATAAGAGAAATTAGAACATGAACTCCATGAAATGAAACTGGCATTTGCAAAGTGGAGTGTTATAAAACAAAATGTTACAAAATTAGGTGTGAAAGCCATGTATTCAACCTAGTCATATTCTCTTAAAAGAATTCATTCAAATGGTTCTTTAAGTTGCTCCTTTCATACTGTTTGCCCACAAGAAATCAGATTGAGATAAACACAGAGCAGAGGCCGGACATCAACTAGAAGTGCATTACAACCTCCATACCTTTTCCGATAGCTTTTCTGGTTTGGATTCAACTGGTACAGCTGGTGTTAATAATTTCTTTTCTTTTTTCTGGTGGGAATTTAGAAAGACATTAGAACTCCTTTTCACATATCTTTATAAAACTCAATACTATTCCATATTTTAACTCATTGCAACATTAATAGCACTGATCATACTATACTCAACATCTGCTCTGCACCTGTCACATGTTATTTTGTATGTTATGTACTTTTTCAGAACTTTTAAAATAATAATAATCTTACTCAGTCACTTTTCTCAGGTTACATAGTAAGGGACAGAACCAAAGTTTGAATCCAGGACTGTCTGTCTCTTCCTCCCCGGAGCTTCTTTGAGGCCAACTGCCAGTTTTTGCAACACCACTGGGTTCTTTCTATAGGCTGCCACATCTAGCTGTGACTCTCTGGGCCCTCTCCCCAGGGAAGACCTCTATATCTCTTGCTTTAGTATCTCATCACTCACTTTTTCCTTAATTTTCTCAAAATGAGTTTTTCTCCCTCTCACCATTTCTGTAGTTCCTCTCTCAAAGACTGCCAGTAATTTTCCAATCTGCAGCCTGTGTGCCTTTATCCAGACATAATCCTTCCAGTTTGATCCTGGGGAGCATCCTGGTGACTCTCGTCACTCACAGCGGCCATAACCCAGCACCATCCTTATTCTACTCAGTGTGTGTGTCCTCTGTTCTCTGTCACCTGTGGCATCACTTCTGCTTGGCCCCCAACTGCACACGTTCTACATGTTCCTATTCTGTGCTGTGCTGGCGACCTTATCCTAAACCATTCCTAGCACCAGGCTTCAGACACTTGTCTGGGTTGGCAGCAACTAAATGGGGGAATTTGTTGTGTTTAAGACAATAGGTGATGGTGTCTCATTTGAAGGTATCTGAATTCTAGTGGCAGAGCAGACGTGAGGAGCATGGTTCCAGGTACTTGGCTTTGCCTACCAACCATGAATTGCATGGTTGCTTGAGACTTGAGAAGTCACCTCTCCTTCTGTATTCTCTTGTGTGAAGAGGGGATAATGACAGTACCCACCTCAGGGGTTGTGGGGATTAGATAATGTATGTAAAGTATGAAAACCAATGTTGGGCACTTGCTAATCACTGTGTAAGTACTCGCTCTATAATTAAGAGATTAAATAACTGATTGCTGTGATTGGGATGCTAAAAATACTATGGGGGCCACCACCAGGGTGAGAGCCTGAGTCTAGACAATTAAAACCACTTCTAAATTGAAACTACTTCCATGATTCAACTACCACCTTATGCGGATATGCACTCACATTCTCTCCCATAACTTCCTCCTCCCCTTTGCCTCTCTCTCTCTCTGCGCCCCCCCCCACTCTCCTGATTTCTGCCCACCTGTCAAAGGTAACCAGGGGCTCAAGGACAGAACTGCAAGGTTCCTGCTTACTATATAAGGAGGTACTCTCAGGTGCTGACCTTGCTTTGGGGCAAACCTGACAGTGAGCACCTCCTTCAGTTTTGTGTCCTGGGTACTTCTTCTTCCAACCTAGTTTAATCAGACTCCACTGTCCCAGGATATCTTAGATCCTACTTTGCCTTTGCCCACTTGGGCCCACTGTTTCCTGAAATCTGGAGAATTTATCTCTGCAATGCCTCTTGCCTAACTCCCCACTCTCTCATTCTATAGCGGCTCTAACTTAGGCTGTCCTATGCATTACTAGGACTACTAAAGCACCCCTTTACCAACCTTCTACCTTCTAATTTCTACCTATAAACTCAACTTGGCATACTCCATGGCAGCCCTAACATGTCTTTCTGGTTTTACAGGCCCACTCACCTCCTGCTTCATCACACTAGAATGCACTTTGTGTGCAGAATACATCTTAAACTTCCAACACCTTGAAGGGTTGGCAAGGCTGCAGTCCCAGCTGTTTTCCATGCCTAACTCAAATGGGATCTACCCTCACAAAGTGCGTGAGGATGCCCTGAGTCAGCCAAAGCCTTTCTTTCATCACCAAACAGCTGTAGGGGTCTTTCTTAATTTTTCCTGATCTGAAGTCTTCTCCCCAAACCTCAATGGGCTAGTCTGCAGCTAGCATGTTCTACAGAGCCAACCATGGTGCTTCAAGAAGGCAGATCTAATCAACCTTATTTAGTGAGGGAAGAATCAGGGGCAAAGAGAAATGAAATGACATACATCAAGTTCTAGCACAAACCAATGTGTAACACAATTCCACACAAGCTTCTCCTGGTTTTATTGTTTAGTTCACTGATAACATCATCTAAGTTATATCTAGGATAAAATTTCAAATTTTTCCTGCATTTAAAAATCTGTTCTAATGTCTTAATTCTCTGCCTTAAATCTCTTTTCAACCTGTTGCATTTAAGCACTTCTCATTGGTTTAAGACAATAATATGTATTCCTGGGGTGAGGGTGGGGGTCTCAAGGGAATAAACAAGAGACCTATTGCAAGGAAAAAATATTTAAGTTGGGTATTTTCATTTACAAATTTTTGTAATTTTTACCTTAACTCCATCAAAGATCTGAATGGGTTTGGATAAAAATAACATGATTTTTCTCCCAAAATCTGAGAAAGGATGACATCCAGAGAGATGTACCATCCTTTCCCCTCTGACTTCCCTTCCGTCTAGCCCACCAGTGGATACCTTTTCTATGTTGAAAAGCAGGAATATAAATAAATACATGATACTTTTTTCTATTTTCGTTTCCATCTTATCATTGATGCTTCAGTTGCTTACTTGTGGCTTCAAACTGACTACATGTCCTCTAAACTGACTGCTCTGTTCTGTTCTGAGTAGAAAAGGTAAACTACTACTCATCTCGTATTCCCAGACTAGATTCTGAAGCTGTTCAAAGGCCCTGAGGAAGGATTGCCAGGAACCAGACAGCACAACACATGGACTTGCTCCTCAGGGATCCTGCCATGTGCCCTTTGGAAACATTCCTTACCAATTCATGTTGATATCATGACTGTGATTATCAGTATCAAGGTAGCTGGTGTCCACAGTAAAAGTTGAGAGTAATGGTTATTCAAATGATCATGGAAATTTTATATGCTTTATTTCATATGCATAAATTTGGAAAGCAGGATCTGAATCAACTCACATTTTAATTTCCTTGGCATTGATACCAGTCCTTATATATGGCAGGTGCTCAATAAGTATTTATTGAATACATACATTTTAAAATCACTTTAGCACCTTGTTTGCTTTATATCCCTTAAATGCACACTCTTCTTCATAAAATTTAACATAAACAGCATTCAGTTGGATAGAATGATAGGTTATCTGAACATATGTTTCTTATAGAAGGAACCTGATAAGCAGAGGCCCACCTTTTACATTTGCTTATATGTGCTCACCTTATCATCTGGTTTGACAGATGTTGCAGCTACACCAGCAACAGCACTCTCTCCACCAGCAGAAACAGTGTCTTGTGATTTGGTCTGAAAGTGAGAACAGAAGGTTGACAGGATCAAGTATCTTTGACTATTACCAGGATCATGAGTTTCAAATGTCACTAGTAATAAATACATGTCAATTTTTCCTCTTGGACATCATGATAGAGGACTGTTTACTAGCTTTACTGCACATGGTGCAATACTGGGAACCACAAAAAGCTGGACTCAAGGCCTGCAGACTACATGCAGGTCACACAATCAGGCAGATGCTATTACACCTGGTATGTGTGCCCCATCTTATGTGTACCAGGTAGAATGGCTCTAGTTGACTTTTGCTATGTGAGTCCATTGTTGCTAGATAATCCGATTCTTCAAGAGAAGCTAGAAATTGGGATTTTAGGTGAAATATCCTGACTTTAATGATTGGAAACTAACTAAAAACAATTATCAACACTATAAGCCAAGCAAATACACATGTGGCTGCATTTAACTGTTAAGTTACAAATTTGTGAAGTCTGATATAAAATATATTATGAAATAGGCCTAGTTATTATCTTCCAAGTGCTGACAATAAACAAATTTTCTCCTAGATATTTATTTTTCTTAAAGTATAAAATTATGGAGTAAATTTCTGATTTTTGGCCCCATAAGTTTATCTCTTATACAACAAGACTGAGAACACTTCAAGACATCCATGTGAAGAAGCAGATAAGTCTGGGTATGATGGAACATGCTTGAAGACCCATCTACCTGGGAAGCTGAGGCAGGAGGATCACTTGAATCCAGGAGTTCACAGCTAGCCTAACATAGTAAGACCCTGTCTCAAACAAACAGACAACAAACAAAAAAGAAACAGCTAATGCAGGGCACTTGGGTTCACCTAGCCCAGGTTTCAGTGGGTCCAGAGGGAAGCCAAAATTCAAAATTTACTGTTTGGGAACCCAAGTTTCTAACAAGGCCATTTGCAAAACCAATAAAATAATAGTGCTAAGTCATTACAATACAAAATATATTCAGCCCCAGAGATTCAACTATAGACCTCAGTGTGCATAAGGGATCTATATCTTATTAACTGGTTGTTGTTAATGTTTTTGTATATATCAACCTGCTTTATTTACCTTTGGTTCTGTTGATTTTTCTGATGTCAGCTGCTCATTTGATTTGGAAACTGCTTTTTCACTATGAGCATGCTTGGATCCTTTATCTGATGCATGCTTGGGTAGACTTTTTGGCTGAAAGCACACACATATGTACACACACATGCAAAAACATTGTTAACTTGATGGTAGTTTTAAACATCATACTTTTCTTCACAGAACTACTTGTAACAGTTGTGCTGTGGTTTTGAATTATATGAATTTGAATTAGAGTAATGTAAATGTGACAAAACTTCATTTTAGGTATAAAATTTGAAATAGCACAAATTCTACCTCTCCATCAGCAAAAAATCACTTGAGTAAATTGTGAACACTCCTATAGCCACACAATGGCACCATTTTAGCTAATAAAACATTTCAGTAATCCACAGAATGTCTCAAAAGATAAGAGATTTTAAGTATACTGTAGCAAAAATATAACCTTATAATATCATGTGCTAATGATAATTATTTACCTCTGTATGCTCTTTTGGCTTTCCTTCTTGGGGTTTTTTCTCATGAACCACAGATGGCTATTAATTCCAAAAGATTAAAAAGTCAGTTGCATTGGAGTCCATTATTTTAATAATTCCAAACAAGCTTAAGAACAAAATTTCCCACTTAAATCATCTGTCTCTCTCAGGAAAAGCTCACTTAGACCAGTTAATTGAGATTAGAGGACATGTGCTGTCTGGTCAACAGTAATCCTGCCAATAATGACTATTACCAGAAAAAGGAAAAATTGAGTATTTCATCTAGAATGATATGATCAAATGCATCTTTCTCTACATTACTAGCTGTTTTCCACAATTCGTGCAGATAAATTGCTAACTGCAAGTCTAACTATGGAGACATTAAATGATCAGGATGACCACTAAGTCTGTTGACCAGGGGATCCCACCCTAGAAATTAATTTTTTTTTTTTTTTGGTACCAGGGATTGAACTCAGAGGCACTCGACCACTGAGCCACATCCCCAGCCCTATTTTGTGTCTTTTGTAGAGACAGGGTCTCACTGAGTTGCTTAGCGCCTCGCCGTTGCTGAGGCTGGCTTTGAACTCGCAATTCTCAGCCTCCCAAAGTGCTGGGATTACAAGCGTGAGCCACCACGCCCGGCTTAGAAATTAATTTTTTAAAACAATCTCCTTTTATAGGAGATGAAGAACACTGTAGCTTCTGTAATTTAATGATTTTCAAAGGTTTTTCTTTGTTACAAGTAGCAAGGATTGTATCACCACAGACCCAATTCTCTGGAGAGTTGGTAGATAATTAAAAGCATCTGAATGTAGACTAGAAGAAAATTTCCACCTCACTGCTGCATTCTTCTCTCTAGAGTCCACTATTTGCCA
>PVHX01012645.1:0-19945 GCA_004024805.1 Geosciurus inauris
AGGAGGGAGGGAGAGAGGGAGGAATGGGGGAGGGAGGGAGGAAGAGAAAAGAAAGAAAGGAGGAGAGGGAGGGAGAGAAACAGAGAAAAGAAGAAAAGAAAGAAGGAAGAAAAGAAAATCATTGTTTACACAATAAATATATGCATTTTGATTTTTCAATTTTAAAAAGTTGACTATTTACTATTTATTAAAAAAGAAAAAAGCAATGAGACAACCAGGTTTTCACGGCTTTTGAATTATCCCCTCTAGGGTCTAGAAGAGATTACCTCAGTTTTTACAAAGGTTTTATAGTTCACATCCTTGGCTACCATTGGAATCACCTGGGGGACCACTGCCAGAGATTCTGACTTAATTGTTCTGGGATGGGAGTCAGACAGATATGTTTAAAACCTCTCTTGGAGATTTTAATGCATAGCCAGGGTTGAGAACCACTGTGTAAATTCTCAGAAGCATTGTCTCGGTGTTCACCCTTCAAAAACTTTAAAATGCCTTTTGAATATTAAAGGGGGATTTAAGAATATAAAACAACCTTTTTCACATGTGTAAGCAAAACTGGAATATATACTTGGGAATGAAAATGTTAGCATTCATAATAAAACTGTCCAATGATTAAGTTAAGAATGCATATACAAAAAAAGAGCTTTTGAAGAAAACCTTGTCTTCAACAAAGATCCCAGGAGTTATATATCTGAATTATTATGTCCCTTAAAAGTTGTTAGTACATGAAAAGAAGCTATAAACTTATTTTAATGATGCTGCCACTGTAGAAAAACAAATTTATTAGAGAGAAATTGCCTTTTGAGGCTAAGGTAGATTCATTAAAATGTCTTGAATTGTGGAAATTTTTGATCCTTGGTCATGGATTTAACCTCTGTAATTAATGAAATATAAGTTATGTGAGTTAACAGTTAACCCAGTTGGGTGACCTCATGGTAGGTCTCTGAGAGGGTCCTGTTTACTACCATAACCCTCAGGAACTAGCACTTTTCCTGGCATGAAGCACAAATGCAGTGGTTGAACTTAAATGACAGATTACCATCCTTGGCCTGGAGGGTCATTCCCAAAGAAGAGATGAGAAATGTTTGGAACAATGATGGCCTAACTGAAGTAAAGGCAGACGTTCACAGGTGTGCAGTGTTCTCATAGTATATTTGTGACAAAGACCATTTTAGTACTTCCTAAAGATATTTGAGTCAAAAAAGCAAGTGACCCATGAAAAAGTCATGATGGCTCCAAAAGAAAATTTCTTTAGAAATTTCATTAGTGGATATCTCTTACTGTCCATGATCCAAAATGTAGGTCTGACCCATAGATGTGAAGGTCAAATACATAATTGCAAGCATGCAGAGAATGGGTCTGACTTTCAAAGCTCAAGTCCCATTGGATTCAGAATGATGGACAACACTGGAATTCCAATTCGTTACATTACAAAAACAAGTTGAATAGCGGTAGGGGCCATAAGCCTCTGGAAATTATGACCAGAACACTTTTTTCCAGAAAACACACCCAAGGGGGAAGTTGAGTCACCATCAATAGGATGGTTGGTGGATAGAAACTCAAGATCAAGTGACTAAAGCCTCAGCAGCATCCACTCTTTTTTCACAATGAGTGAACCCTTCAGTGGGACAACAACACTCAAGTCCAAGGGCTGGGATGGCTCTGCCCCTGTTTTGGCCTGTGTGCCTATGTTTTAATTTTTGTGTCCATAACTGACCAATTTCTTTTCCAATTGATGTATTCTTTCCTTATCTAGGTTAATGGAACTGATTTAAAGAATGTGAATGTTGAAATTCTGTCTTCACCAGTGAAGGAGAATTTGAACATATAGAAGGTTTGTTGTCATGTCATACAGTCTTTCAAGCCTTTAAACCAGTCTTTCCGGAGAACAGTGGAGTAGAGAAAGAGGATCAGGGGGAAGGAAGGAGAGGTGGGTAAGGGGAGCAACTGCAGAATGAAATTGACAAATTATTTCATGTGCATGCATAAATACCTCACAATGAATTCCACTTTTATGTACATTTATAATGTGCCAATTTAAAAAACAATAAATAAAAAAACTGAAGACCAGTAGAATAGAGAAAAGGGTTGGGGTAGGGGGAAGGAGAGAAAGGGGAAGCTCTGGGGAACAAGAATGAGCACACTATGTTATATGCATTTATGATAATGTCAAAATAAACCCCACTATGATGTGTAACTGTAATGTACTAATAAGAATATTAAAAAATAATTCTAGAACACACACAAAAAAATCCTTTCTTTTAAAGATGATTTTGTGCTGCTTGCTCTGGTTAATTATGAATTGACTTTAATGTTTAACTCTTATTTCTCTGTTTTGTAGTTTATGAACTTCTGGAGATGTACCTAGCCCATTATGTACAACACTTTGTGGTAGCAATAGTCTCTCATATTTAAAAAAAATTTTAAAGTCATAAGAAAAATTTATTCATTTATTTTCATTCATTCAACAAATATTGATTGTGCCAGATACTTTTCCTAACACTGGCAATTCAGTCATAAACAAAACAAAGTCCCAGTCTTTATGGGGCTTACATTCCAATTGAAAGACAGAAACTAAATGAGGGGGGAAAAAAATGCCTACATCAAATAAGTTCATATAGCTACAGAGAGAGAAGAAGTAACATTTAAAATGCCTATTAAAATGTTCACTTCCAAATAAGAGAATCACCTCAGGGAGATTTTAAACTATATCTTATGTGCCCCCAAAATGACTAAAAATATCATTATCAATGTAGAGAAATGACAGGGAAGGTCCCACTCCAAAGAACACAGAGAAATCTGAGGCCAGGGAATGGAGATCCACGTATCCATGATGGAAGGACTAGGATCTGTGTGGTTCTGCAGTCCCAGGAATCTATGCCAGTGAATTTTCTCCCTGCCAGTGCTGCTTGTATTTGTGACAGTTTCCTCAGGATATATGGTCTTAAATGATGCATGGAGAAAGGGAAAATGGAATTACTTTTTTGTGCCATACCTGAATTTAATGTCTAGCAGCAATGCTCCAGATTCTTACTTTGGGCCTTGCAAAAGCAATATCTCACCATCAGGGGTGGGTAAAAATGGAGGCAAGAAGTGCCTAAGTACCTGAAAAAAGACCCTCATATTAGCCTAAAACATAGGGACGCAGCAGCCACAGTAATTATGATCATAATAGCACATATCATTTATTGAGTACCACTATGGCTTATGTACTAAGGAGGCATTTTGCATATTTTACCCAAATAAATTCTTAGACCCCTTGTGACCTGATCTCCAGGCAAAGTCATATTCAAAGAAATACAATACAGTAGTAAAAAAATAAAATTTTTAAATAATTCTGATTTTTTTACTTGCACTTATAAATAAAGTCCTTAAGATCCTCTTTCTTCTCCTTTTTATTCTCACATATCTTTGGCAATTCTAGAACTTCTCAGCCACTTCCCACCCTCTATTTCCACCAGGGACACACTGAAACTGGCCACCACCATTGAGAAAGATTCTGATCTCTTTATTTGCTTCTTCCTTTTCTCCCATTTTTCCAGTTCTCTCTTTTCCTCTATTCTTCTAACTCTAAATCTCAAAGAGCTAGAGAGTGAAACAAGCAAACCAGAAGTCATCTGTTAAGATGGGGAATGGTAAAAGTAGGAAAGACAAAAACACTATCATCTTTACAGGTTTGGAACAAGGAGAAGTAGCAGGAAGAAGAGAGGCTGAAAACATCCATATGTTGTTAACAGGCACGAGAGATGATTGTAACAATGGCCCCAAGACATCCCCTTCCCTGTTTCCAGCCCTTCTGGAATAGGACATGCCTGACCTTGAGTCTGGGCTGGCCCTTGTGATCTGTTTGGAACAAAGATTGCAGCAGAGGTAAAGTTGTACAATTGTGTCCTGGAACCTTGCCTTGGAGAAACTTTGAAGCATCTGTTTTTGCTCTTAGAACCCTGAGATTATTGTGCTGTGAAGAAACCCAGTTCAGCCTTCTGGAGGATAAGAGACCATGTGGAAGACCAACACAACCCAACCATCCCTGGTGATTGACATGTGAGCGAGGCCATCTGGGATTCTTTGGCACCATCTAAGACATTGGATGATGCAGCATCAGATGATGCAGTCACATGAGGGATCCCAGACAAGAACTAAAGAGCTGAGCAGATCGCCAAACCACAAAATTGTAAGGAATAATGAATGATTGGGGGTAGATCATAGCAGAACAAAGCTCTCCTATATATAAATCATTAGCTCATGTAATTCTTGCAATACAAAGTAGGTTGTCTTTATTATATTTGTAAATGAGAAACTAAAGTTTCATAAAACTAAGTATCTTATTCAAGGTCACACAACTTTCAAGTGGTAAAACCAGTATTAGCATCCTGGTCTGATTTCAAACCTCATTTACACACAATCTGTTGGCTCCATCTCTTTGAAATCTGAGTAATGTCTGCCGAGAATCATTCCTCTGTTAACCTCATAGAAACTGTTCATTCAAAGCAACCTCTTCCTTCACATCTCCCACTTCCCAACAGACTTAGGATTCATGCATGCACCTCCTTACTGTTGGAAGTATGTATGCTTTGTATTCTAGTCTGTGTCTCCATGGCATTTTATATATCATTAAGGATATTATTTAACTTAAACTTTAAAGGCATTGCAATTGCTTGCAATTTTTGTTCATTCATTTATTTTCATTTATTAACTGTAACGATCACTATAAATTGTTGAATACTTACTGTGGTCAGGCTCTCTACTCAGCACCTGACATGCATTATCTCATTTAATCCTCATGCAAATGCTATTGTGTGGCTATCTTCATTTCACCAATGAGAAAACTGAGGCTCAGAGAATAATATAGCTATCAAGTGATGATGCTGAGATGAAAACCCAGGCCTGTTTGAAAATAAAGCCTGTGCACTTAACTAGTAGATTTTATTCAGTGTTATTCTAGTAAGAGGACTACAAATGCCTCTCTGAGGGGGAAAAAAAGCCATGACTTGTAGACCTTGCTGATTCCCATAGTGTAAGTACTCTTCAATATCAAGTTAACAGTGAATTTGAGGTAGAACAGAAAAAGAAATAAGGGTAGTTAGAAAGGAGATGAACAGGGAAGGAAAAGGGGACTGTAACTTTAAATCTGAAAACTCCAAAAACAACCTCACCTTAACCCCAGGACTGTTAATTCCAGAAGGAAGCCTCCCTGGACCCCCATCCAGTGACAATATCACTAAAGGTAGAGTTGGGAAAAGATGAACACAGTTGATTTTCATGATCCTGTAGACCTGAGCCTGGCACACCACTGGTTCTTCATGTTAGGTCTGGTCAGGGTCTAAGATGCCCAATTAGGGGAACCGGTCAGCAGCTGAGAAGTGGAGCTGCAAGCCAGATGTGATGTCACTAATAGACACGCCTCCTGTCAATCAGCGGGTTTTCCTGACCTATCCAGGAAGGACTCTGGCCTTCTCTTCCTGTCCCCAAGCCCTCCCCTTCCTGACCAGGTTTTCTTGAAATTCTCTATGCACGGAAGATCCAGCGCCATTTTTCCCCACACACTCTGATGGACGGGGGATTTGGTGCGAGGGCATGTATTCCAATAAAGCCTTGCTGAGTGGCTTAATTCTCCTCCCTGGTCATCTAATCTTTACACTTACTGCACTCTACTCTGAGCTAAGTGCTGAGAACACAGAAACAAATGGCCCCATGTGGAAGAACTTAGAGTATAGGAACTGTGAGGCTTTAACCTCCTTCTGGTCTATCGTGTTTGTTCTGGGCCTGAGGTGAGGCAGAACATTCTGGCAGAAGGGCATGGCTAAGGAAAGCTCTCTACTCCTTACAGTTAGGAACACGGAGAGAGCAGAAGGGGCGGGAGAGAACATAAACGCTCCAGGGCACACCTCCAGCAACCTACTTCCTCCAGCAAGGTCCCACCTCCTAGTAGTTCATTCAGCCATTAATAATTGATTAATCTATTGATGAGATCAGAGTCCCCACCATCCACTCACTTCCCTCTCTGAACACATGAGACTTTGGGAGACATTCCAGATCCAAACCATAATAGTATTGTTGTAAAAAACCTTGTACCCTTGCATATCAGACTCTCCTAATAAGGAGCTATTCTTCCAGGCACTTGTGCTATCTGGCACATTCTCATACTCCCTGCCACTCTTCTGAATGCTCATAAGAATCCACAGGCCATGCTTAACCTTGCATGGGCTCTGCTTGGAAGCTCTGGTTCAAAAAAGGCAGGGCTAATTCACAGATATTCAGGGAAAACACTCTACCACAGAAAAAGAGGTACCAGGGATATCATCCCTTCCAAGAACAGAGGATACAGAGTACGTTGCAAAAAATCTGAGAAAAGGCCTATCAAACTTGCATCTGTTCCATGAACCAGATGTGGCCTATGCCACAGGAGGTCTAGAGACTTGGCTGATGGCACAATTGCTGCCCACCATCTTGGAGCAAGTGCACTGATAAAGAGCTTCACAAACTAGAAGGCTGAACTGATATCAGATGTCCCAAAAGATGTTCCCACCTTCCTATGATGTCCTGGTAATTCACTAGGCACTGTTATGGCAGCCCACTTTTCAAGGAGGCATTACACAAATTGCCTCATCCAGTAGAGACCTCAGGGGGCCTTTAGTCCAACTTTCTTCTCTAAATAAGCCTTACTCCTCACTGCCAGCAGAGGGAGACCTGGACAGAGTATTGGCCTTGGGTGCTTCAAAGGAGCTCCAATTAGGGTATAGATTTCTACCTGGGCCTTCAGGGGTCAGGAACATCCAGGAAGGGCAAGTCAGATCAAGAACAAGAACCACATGGTCCATGGCTAAGGGTGTGGACTCTAGAATCAGATACACTTGGAAATGATTCCAGATCCACCCAATATTAGTCATGGACCTTAGACATTTTACTTAATCTCTCCACGCCTCCGTTTCCTCCTCTGCAGAATAGAGAGAGTAATAATATCCTCCCAGAGTTAGGAGAAATACATATGCTTACATATGTAAAGGCTGGCACCAAAAAAAAAAAGTGCAATAAACTCTGAACATTATTAACTATAACTCTCAGGAAATCCTGAAGTCTGGACAGCAAGATGAACTATGAACCTTGAAGCTAAACAGCAAGAGAATAATGGGTGTCGGGGTTGTGAGATCTACAATAGATTTTCAATGAAGAACCTGACCTCCGCTTTGTAGCAAGCTATAACAGTAGACTAGCCCAGAAAAAAGGAGACCCACCAAATCCAACTGAGCCATGACAAAGGCTTAAAGCAGGAGTGGAGACGGCAGGAGAGCTTGGAAAGCAATGCCAGAGATGGGTGAGCCTGGCAATGTGGACAAGGAGAGAGGTGAGGAAGGAGGAATTCCAGACTGAGAGTGTGGGAAGCTCAGGAAGGATGAGGTGGGTCAGGCCAGGAACAGTTCTGGACACTGAAGGTGTAGACACACAGCAGGAACTTGGGAAGGTGTCTAGAGCACTGGAGGCAGCATGAGGATGGCGGGGGCGAGGGTGGGGGTGTTCCACTTGTAACTAACAACCTGTGATGCCTCCTTCCGGAACCAAAGCTCCACCAATATCGATCTAACTGGGTAGAAGAATTTTGACAGAGCAAATAAGGAGGTGACAAACAGCAGCTGCTGGAAAGATAACAGCTTTATGCAGCAGCAAATGGAATCTTGCAGAAATTAAAAAGCAGGGAGGTATTTTAGAACCACAGCAGGACTTCTCAAGATAGCAGTACATATAACAGACAGTCCAAGAAGTTAGAAAACCAAGATTCCATTTTAGGATGAAAGGGTTTTTTTATGGGGGGGAAGGAGGGGTGCAGGGGGCCTGTAAAATAAATTAGTTTTCCATTATTACTTATATGAGATTTTGAAAATGAATGAAAAATGGGAAGATGGAAAAATTATAAAGCACGGCTTCATAGAAACACTATAGTTATTAGTATTTTTAGATTTTTCTTCTGGTCTACGTTTACTGTGTGTGTATATATCTTTGTATTTTGCTTTTCCATTTAATATTATGACAAAAGCATTTTTGCAAGAATATACAAAATAATCCACTCTCCAGAAAAACTGAACCATTTCATATAGTAGAAATTATCAAATTACACAAGAAGTATTTTTAAAACAATGAGAAAAGGAGGTTTATCAATAAGTGGTGTTGGCATCAATGTTTATGGAAGCACAAGTCACAGTTGTCAAGTTATGGAACCAACACACATGCCTGTCAACAGATGAATGAATTAAGCAAATGTGGTGTATATAGACAATGGCGTTTTTCTCAGCCATGAAGAAGAATGAAATTGTGGCATTTGCCAATAAATGGATGGAACAGAAGAACATCATGGTAAATGAAATAAGTTGGGCCCACAAAATCAAGGATCAAATGTTTTCTCACATATGTGAAAGCTAGAGCAAAGCAAGGGGGAAAGCGGGAGAGGGTCAAATCTCACAAAAATAGAGGAAAGATCGGTGTAGTAGACAAAGGAGATTGGGAGAGGGAGTACACTGTTTACATGTATAAATACACCACAGTGAGTTCCACCTTTATGGATATCTATAAAGCACCAATTTTTAAAAAAACAATAAATAAATAGAAGAAAAATTGGCAGAGTGCAGGAAGGGGGAAGGAGGAGGAGAGGGAAAGAGGAGGCACCGGGGACTGAAAATGGAGTAAATTAAATTCCATGCATGTATGATTATGTCAAAACAAACCCAACTATTATGTATAACTATAATACACTAATAAAAGCATTTAAAAAACTAATGTTATGTAAGTGGGTGCTAATTATATGTGGCCTCGAGCATTTCTCCCTTGTGAATCTCAGAAATCATTTATTGTTTATTTCCAACAAAGGAGAGAAATGTATGATTATGTATGATTATGAAATGCAAGTAGCAAATAATAGATATGTATGCATCTAAAAACAAAGCAAAACAAAAACATAAGTGGTGTTGGTTCAAATTGGTTAGCAATTTGAAAAGATAGTATTCATTTAAGTCCTTATCTTTTCCTTTGCACTAAAACAAATTCCTGATGGGTTAAAACATTTCTTTAAAAAATAAAACATGAAGGCTAAAGAGAATATAATTAAATATTTATTAAATTTCTGGAGGGAAAGGACTGTTTGTCTCCTTTCTAAGCTAAGATGTGGTAAAATAAATCAAATATAAACTACAAAAGGACTAATATCCTTTCTCCTTTAAGAATTGAATCAGAGCTGGAGATGTAGTTCAGTAGCTCCACAATGGAGTGTTTGCCTGGCATGTTCAAAACCCTGGATTCTGTCCTTAACACCACACACACAAGAAAAAAGAAAGAAAGAGAAAAACACAGAATCAAATCAATGTAAAACTCACTAAACTAAAACCACTAATGATAATATGGCAAAGACACAAACAGACAAAAGAGAAGTATGAGAAATATAACTAGTCAACAAATAAAAACTGTGTGATATGTGACTCCAGTAATAACTAAAGAAATATAAACTGAAAACAATGTTACTTTATTTGCGTTTTGTTGATGTTGTTGTTGTTAATCTGTTAAACTAGTGAGCTTTAAGCACTGTCCTCGGTTAAGCAATCAGGAGAGGCTGGTTATGCAATGATAAGAAGCAACCACAAAGATCCAGTGGCTGAAAACAGGGGTGGACAAACTTTCTATAAAGGGACAAATAGTGAATATTTCAGTCTTCGTAAGCCATATGATCTCTGTTGCAACTACTCAACTCTGCCACTATAGCAAAAAGACAACTATAGATAAATTACAAAGCAACAGAAATTTTATGTGAAAAACTGGAGGTGGGCAGGCTTGGCCTGCAGGTCACAGCTTGCAAGCCCCCGCTGACAATAAGCTTTATTTTTCTCTCATGGTCCATGTCCTTTGCAGGTCAGCAGGAGCATTTTGATCACTATAGATTCTTAGGGATCCGTGCTAATGGAGTCTCCATATTGACTTTTGCTTCTACAGCTATCTCAGCATGGGAATTTTACAAAGTTCAATGCTGCAACCACTCCCTTCCATGCACGTCATTGACCAGTCACATGACTGTGTCCCACTACAGAGGGACAGGAAATTCAGTTTTCCCTGTTCTCAAACTGGATTTCCATGAGTAGCACTGATCTGAGAACCACACTTGGTACAAGTGAGGAGGAGGAACATAGGCATTCTTGTCTGCAGCTAGCTTTTGATGTTCATGCATGTATAGTGGGACTGACAGATACAAAAATAAAAACACAGGACAACCCATGAAATCGGAATTTCAAATAAACCACAAATAACTTTTTGGTTTTAAGTATGTTCTAATCGCTCCTGCCTGCCAGCCTGCATTGCAAGCCTTCGTGTTACCCAGGTTGTGACCATGAGTTGGCAGGTCATTATGCTAAGGCTATTGGTGAAAGACAATAGCTAAAATCCAAGTCTTTAAAGCTATTTATACTGAATACATCATGTCTGAGACAAACCGTTATCATTTTACAGGAAATCGGAGCTAAAAGAGTTTAGGTAACTTAATCAACATCAAAAAATGGTGGAGCAGGGATTGGAGATGCTATGCTGCCCTTACTGTGCTATGAGAGGGACAGTCAGGAAGATGCAGCATCCTCCTCCTTCAGTTTCCCATCAGTGCTATGAAGGGCTGAACCAGAAGGTCTCTAAGGATGCCTGGTTCTGAGACCCTCTGAATCAAGATTTGGGAAAAACTTGATTGCTTTGAAATTATCCATTTTTTTTAAATGAGCATTGCAAGACTAGGGACATGCATTTTGAGAACTATTCCAGTTTTACCAATACCATCACCAGTTTTCATCATTTCAAATGACTGTGCCAAACCCAGTGACCTATTCCAAAGAACATACCTGCTAGGTGGAGAAGATTAAGAACTTCAACTTGGATGCCTAAAGAGCGAGCCCAGGTCCATAACTTGGGAACCAGAATACCTGGGGCCAAAGTGAATTTAACCCCTTACTAATCACGATCACTCAAACAAGTTATTTCTCCCTTCTGTGTCTCAATTTCCTTATCAGCAGAATGAAGGTAATACTAAACAAAGACCCTTGAGCCTTTCATAAGGAGTGAATGAGGTAATGCACATAAGGAATAAATGAGGTAATGCACTTAAAACATTGCCTGGCACACAAATAACTATAAACAAAAACTAAATGCTATGTTTTCTTATTATCTTCCTCCTGAGTCAGTCTCAGTTCATTCGTTTCAGCATTTGACCCCAAAATTATCCAGTAGATTTGAACATCATATTTGCCTTGCTGAGATTTTGGCATCTATTGTTGAATTACGGCCATTTTGATCTTGGCCCCAGTTCCACCCCTCCCATTAGGATAAGACATACTGCAGGCTTTCAATGGTCTGACTGTGGCTTCATACATCTATCCTGGTCCCAGTACACCTTATATACTTCCCTTCCCTAAGGTACTCCACACCTTGATCTCATAAATGAAGATACCTGTCTTTCCAAAAATGATTTTCATTTATTTATTCATTTACTCATTTGACAAATATTTATCGATGGCCTCCCCTGAGGCAGGAAGTCGGGAGGTCACATCAGTGAGCACAATAGACAAAACTCCTATCCCAGAGAGAAAACGGTGTAGCACAGCAGACAGACCAACAGAGCAACGAATACCAGGCGGCCCTGAGGGCAGATGGCTGTGCCATTCAGACATTGTGGTCACGATTGGCTGACCTAGTTCATGCGGTTCTACAAAGAAATTGAGGAGCCAGCTCTTGGTTGTGCCTTTGAAGAAAACAGCTGCCTGTGGCACACAGGGAGGATGAGGAACGCTTCATGTTACAGGAAGGCTTTCAAGGAAGTCATTGGCCAAACGGGACCCACTTGGCTTTTCCCATGGGGATTCCTGGCACAGGGAGGTTCCAAGTCTCTCAAGTATCAGAGAATGGAATCACCATTTGACCCAGCTATCCTTCTCCTCAGTCTATACCCAAAAGACTTCAATGTTTATAGATGCACAATTTACAATAGCCAAACTGTAGAACCAACCTAGATGCCCTTCAACAGATGAATGGATAAAGAAACTGTGGTATGCATGCACTATATGTGTGTGTGTGTGTGTGTGTGTGTGTGTGTGTAGTCAGCATTAAAAGAGAATAAAATTATGGCATTTGCAGGTAAATGGATGGAGTTGGAGAATATCATGCTAAGTGAAATAAACCAATCCCAAAAAACCAGGGACCAAATGTTTTCTCTGATAAGTGGATATTAATCCATAATGGGGGTGGGGGTCATGGGATGAGTAGAGGAATTTTGGATGGGCAAAGGGGGTGGAGGGGGCCTGGGGGTAAGGAAAGATGGTGGAATGAGACAGATATCATTATCCTAGGTACATGTATGATTGCACAAATGGTGTGACTCTACTTCATGTACAACCAGCCAGAGAAGTGAAAAATTCTGCTCCATTTGTGTACAATGAATTGAAAAGCTTTCTGCTGTCATGTATAATAAATTAGAACTACTTTTTTAAAAAACAGGGTTTGGATTCTAATAAAAGTCTAACTGCTGCTAAAGCTGTAGAGGCTTCCATGGGTCCAGATGTCTCTGGTTCCTGGGTCAGCCATCTGTGACTCAAAGGCCATATCACAAGAAAGAGTCCAGGTGTCTCAGCTTAAGAAGTGATCTGAAGGTTCTGAGGCCATCTCCCCATGCAACACAGGTCCCATCTTCCCAGAGCCCTGAAGAATCTGAGCAGCACCCTCTGGATCATCAGAGGACTTTTGCGGGGAGTCCCTGTGAACACAAACCACAAGCAAGGTGCTTCCCTTCTACTCTTCTTCCTCCCCACCTCTTCTCCACAGTTCTTCACCTTCCCTACACACTCAGAGAGCACAAGAGGCAGAGCACTCAGGGAGAAGAAGCCTGGTCTCCAAGAACCTTGTGTAGGAGGATGATTTCTGACGACCTACTGGGAGCGCTTCACCTTCCCTAAGAGCAATTACCAGGCATCACCTCCAGTCTCAGCCCATTGGCCCCCCACCCACAAGACTCTGGAAGATTCTACCTGCTCCCTGAGGAGAGGCCTGAGGAAAGTCCTCATGGAGAATCCATAAAGCCCAAGAGCCTCCATCTTAATAGCTCCCATGGCTTTTCTCTAACTCACATGGACCCATTTCCCCTCAAGACAAACCATATAAGAAGCATTTTATTATGCCTTGTCTTATTCTGAGTACGGTGCCTTCCTTTTGGATTGTCAAAAAAAAAAAAAAAAAAAAAAGAATTGTAGGGGAAAGTCAAGCACAGCTGGGGTTACTGTTAAGATGTCAAGGGCTTACTCTCATGGGCTTGGCAATGACTTCAGAACAAAGTATGAGAAGTGACACATTTAAAATAGATGAAAATGCATTTCATTCATAACCAAATTAAAAATCTTCAAGCTCTGAGAGTAATCTTGGGCTGGTCTCTTTTTTTATTCTCTGTTGCCTAATATAACCATCTGGAATTCTTTTTAAAGTTCCATCCTATTCAGCATTTAGACATAAAAGACTTGACTTTAAATGGAAAATCTACAGCTCATTGTGAGGGGGAAACTCAACACTCATAGCCCATTCTGAACAAATCACAAATACATATGCTTAACGGGTGGGAAAAGGTAGTTCCAGAAAATTCATTTCACACATGACAGGAGACATGAAAATGTATGAATGGGCTGAAACTCATGAGTAGATAAACCTAAAGAGTGCACGCCTGTCCTGTGTCCCCAGGGTCCTGTGGTATCGTTCCTAAGTATCTGGAATGTTGTGGAATATATGCTCACATCATATCTGGAAACAGAATAATGTGTTTCAAATCAAAATTATACTGATATTCTAACTCACTCTAGTCAGAATGGCAATTATCAAGAATACAAGTAACAATAAATGTTGGCAAGGATGTGAGGAAAAAGGGCACACTCATACATTGCTGGTTTCACAGCAAATTGGTGCAACCACTATGGAAAGGGGTATGGAGAATCCTCAGAAAATGTGGAATGGAAGCACTGTTTGACCCAGCTATCCCACTCTTAGGTTTATATCCAAAAGACTTAAAATCAGCATGCCACAGTGACACACCCACATCAATGTTTATAGAAGCTCAATTCACAATAGCCAAACTGTGGAACCAACATAGATGCCCTTCAACAGATAAATGGATAAAGAAATTGTGGTATATACATACAATGGAATATTACTCAGCCTTAAAGAAGAATGAAATTATGGCACTGGTCTGTAAATGGATGGAGCTGGAGAATATTATGCTAAGCAAAATAAGCCAGTCCCAAAAAACCAAAGGCCAAATGTTTTCTCTGACATGTAGATGCTAATTCACAATAAAGGTGGGAGGGAAGAATAGAGGTACTTTAGATTAGACCGAGGAGAGTGAAAAGAGGGGGGGTAAGAATGATAGTAGAATCAATTGGACATTATTACCCCATGTGCATATATTATTACATGACCTGTGTAACTCTACATCATGTGCAACCAGAAGAATGGGAAGTTGTACTCTATCTAGGTACGATGTATCAAAATGCATTCTGCTGTCATGTATAGCTAATTAGAACAAATAAAAATTTTTTTAAAAAGAAGTTGATTTAAGTCAGGCACTATGGCACACACCTGTAATCCCAGCACTTTGGGAAGCTGAGACTGGAGAACTGTGAGTTCAAAGCCAGCCTCAGCAATGGCGAGGTGCTAAGCAACTCAGTGAGACCCTATTGCTACATACAACACAAAATAGGGCTGGGGATAGGGCTCAGTGGTCGAGTACCCCTGAGTTCAATCCTGAGTATCAAAAAAAAAAAAAAAAGAAGAAGAAGAAGTTGATTTAAATCTATGCATATGCAGGAGAAGGACCATGGTCAGTAGAGCTCAGCTAATGCAGTTGCCATGTGCAACCAGTCCAAAACTGGGCTAGCTACACGAAATGAATCGAGTAAATAAGCAATTATATTTCAGGTAATCAGAGTCAGATTGCTCACTGTTAGAGAAGGGAGGTAGAGTATGGAAAGTGAAAAAGACTAGAAGAGCCTAGGAAATATGTGCATGTAACTCATGTACAAATATGCAGACATTCATATGTATTTATATCTGTTTCTCTATTTAAAAACCATGAACTCACACTGACACCTCTAATTCCAATCCATCACCCCAGGATTTAGTCTTGTACTTTCTCTACATAGGTCTAGAAACTGACCTCCCAGAAACACACAAGGTCTGAATGGTATCTTTTCAATACCATTCTTCACTAAAAAGAGCAGGATTCCATGAAGAAATGGCTGATGCAAAAAAAGTACAAGATGACTCTGGAATATTTTGAAATGCCAAAAAGTAAGGAAGCACTCAAGGAATAATGGAAACAAGTCAAAAGGACACAGATGTCAGCAGGAAAGGCCTCCTACTGGCCAAAAATAGAAACATTTGGGCATCAAAATAATAATAATTAGTTATAATCCATTGAATAAAATAAGAATCCATGAATCTATATTGATATAAATAAATAGAAAAATGTATGCAATTCAATAAATAAATTCATTCTACTGTATAGTAGAATACTAACTAATAAATGTGGAAGAAATAATGGAATTAGAAAAATCACCAATTGGTCAACACTGCAGTAATAATAGATTCAAGCAAGAATCCTCAGTAGATATAAAATCTAGTGAATAAAGTTTTGATGAGGAAGAAGATAATTAGAAATTCTCAAAGAGTCTCCACATTTTAATCACCAAGCACAAAGTGCTTATTCATTAACATTACAATGAACAAACTAGTAGATGCCATCCTAACCAAGTGATAAAATTAACACTTAAGTCATAAGATAAATTGACATGTGCCTCCTTGTATGAAGAACTGAGAAGAACACAGGATCCTATATGTTGTTCCTACCCAAAAAAAAAGAACACACGACCCAAAGCTAACAGTGAGAAAGCCTCAGACAAATCAAATTGAGACTATCACCCAAAGTTACAAGCCTATACCCTTCTAAAATATCAAGGTTGTGAAGACAAATTGTTCAGGAAAAAAAAAAGATATCTACATATGTATGCAGACAGTCATATATGGGGCAAGCCATTCAGAGAATAAGACCAATGTAAGAGATTAATAATGGGAGATTCAGGGTGAAGAGTTGATGAGTATTCTTCCTTCTATTCCCGCAACCCTTCTGTAACTTAAAAACCTAAAATAAGAAGATAATTTAACAAAATAAACACACACACTGTGCTCAGGATGGTATGTTGTCATGTGCTAACCCCTTCACCTCTTCCAGAAAAGGTCAAGTTTCAATTCCAGCCGCCTTGTCTGAAAGTGGAAGGAGAAGGACTCGCATCTTTTTCCAGAAAGATCATTTTGCCTGGGGTCACTAATGAGACACCATCACTTATCAGATAATAACTTGTCTTTGGAAGTACAAAGGCTGAATTTCCCAAGATATATGTAGCAGGGCCTCATGGAAGGGAAGTAAGAAGCCTGATAGAGAATGAGACGGAGATGCAGGTGAAGCCATAGAAATAAGAATCCTCTCCAGCGCCCTGCTGGCATGCGCAGGTGGGTGAGCCCATCCACGGTTGTATTGCCAGGGTTACATCCATGTCTGTTGCTTTTTCAGAGACAGCCAGGTCTGGGAAAAAGAAAAAAAAAAGCAAAATCTGTTGTTAAGACACAGCAATCAAAAAAGTGAAGCCTAGATTTAACATTTTTCTGGTGTGATAAGACTGGAGATAGGTAGTTGCTGACATTGATCCAGTAGATTTAAAATATTAGAGCTGAAGTCTCTTCAGATTTACTTGGCCTTTCCTTCATAGTCCCCCACTGTCCAAAAAACAAAACAAAACAAAACAAAATCTGCTGCAATTCCAGCCATTACATCTGCAGGAAAGGGACGGATGAATCACCCCACTGGCAGAGGGGGAATTGCTGCTTTCCCCACTCAGCAGGACCAGGGACCATAGTATTTTGTTTCTCCTTCTCTTTTTTAGAGGAGATATTTTATTCTGGTAATCCAGCATAACAGTTACTATGTATTTCCTGCAAGTAGCAGAGCATAACAGAGGCTTAAGCAGCAAAGACATTTAATTATCATTATATTGCAAGACATCAGTGAGGCCCAGTTTGGGCAAGTAGTTCAAACATATCACCAAGGGGCTGGGATTGTAGCTCAGTGGTAGAGCACTTGCCTCGCATACATGAGGCACTGGGTTTGATCCTCAGCACCACATAAAAATAAATAAATAAAGATATTGTGTCCATTTACAATTAAAAAAAAAAAATATCACCAAGAACAAAGGTAGGTCTTTCCACCTGTCTACTCTGCCATTCTCAGTAGGTTAGCTTCTTGCTCAGAATTGAACAGGACTGATCTATAGTTTTAGGAGAGAGTCTCCATCTATGGGGATTTCCATGCTGGGAAGATGAAGACTCTGAGGCTTTGGAAGTCCATTTCCCCGTCATATGGAAAGAGAATTTCTGCAGAATGAAGTCAGGATGCAGAGGAAAGAGTTGAGGCTCCAAAACGAAGAACCGGTACCATGACAGCACCATCAAAATTCCTGGGCCCAGTTGACCCAACCTCCACCTCCACATGTTCCAGTTAATGTGCCCACAGTGCTTCTTTTTTATTCTTCCTGCTTCTCTTCCTCTTCTTTTTTGGTTTAAAAATAAGTGGTCCAAGCCAGGCATGGTGGCACACACCTGTAATCCCAGCACTTTAGGAGGCTGAGACAGGAGAATTGCTAGTTCAAAGCCAGCCTCAGCATCAGCGAGGCACTAAGCAACTCAGTGAGACCTTGTCTCTGCATAAAACACAAACTAAGGCTGGGGATGTGGCTCAGTGCTCAGGTGCCCCTGAGTTCAATCCCAGTACCAAAAAAAAAAAAAAAAAATGGTCCAGCAATTTCACTTCCAGTTCTATATGCAAAGAATTGAAAGCAGGGTCTCAAAGAGTTGTTTGTATGTGTAATCATGTTCATAGCAATGTCATTCACAGTAGCCAAAAAATGGAAACGAGTTTGAAATGACAGATGAACAAATAAAAAAAAAATGTAGTTGTGTGTGTGTGTAGATGAAGAAGAGAGCACTGGAGAACCCCAACACTGAATGAGAAGCTGGCAAAGAGCCATCAGTGAACATAACTGGGATGAGCTCCCCAGCAACACAGGGGATGAGCCATGCGAAAATGGTATCGAGGAAACCAGAATAGAAGTGACAAACTCCAGTGAGCTCCAAGAGGCCGAATGATGTAAATATTGAAAAATGTCTATTGGATTTAATAATTAGAAAGTTTTTCCGATGCTGACTCATTAGAACTAAAAGAGAAATTACAATGAGTTAAAAAACAAATGAGAAGAGAAAAAGAAAAGAAAGAAAACAAAAGCAGACTTTTAACGACCTTAGAAGACTATCGCTTGAGAGTAATTCCATAGTTTACACTCCATAGTAATAGGAAAGAACAGAAAGGCCCATCCCGGGGCCATCCAGCAGCCTGTCTAGTGGATTTTCCGCTGGCAGCCTGCTCTGGAGACGGACTGGCCTATTCTCTAACTTGGTCCCTCTCTTCCCTTAGAAAGGTCTGTGGACCCCAGTCCTTGGGCCAAGCTCTGCCATGGTGCCACTCTGAGTCTGACCTTGGGCAAGAAGGATCCCAGCAAAACGTGCTTCCCGCATGACAGTAAAATTCAACACCCTCAGCTGGAGAACTGACACTGCCTTTGTGGCCTGTTTATTTTTGCTATGGAATTATCTCTTCATTCTCAAGAACAGTGGTCCCTCTGTTATACTAGTCTGTCCATGAGAGCTTGGCCTTGCTCCTTGTGTTTCTAGTAAGTTCACCTGGCCCCTCTCCAACTGGTATCAAGAGACATGCCCCATTCTCAGTGGTCCCTATATTCCTACACTCCTTCCCTATAGCTAGGCCCCTGATACCACAGTGACAACATACGGGGCAGAACCATCTTTGGCATGTGAGAAGTAATTTAATACAAAATCCAGTAATGGTAGAATGAGTGTGTGAACTCATGCCCAGAGACACTAACTAAATCAGTCTAGGTCAAATGGCTATTAATGAGCAGTCCCAGAAATCAAGCCCAAGTCCATCTGACTCCAGTGCCTAGGTTCTTTCTACACCACATCAGTCCCCCTAACAGAATCTCATTCAGGCATACCACACTGGATATCTCTAGCCAAATGTTATCCGCTTCTTGTCCCTATTGCTATTCTCCATGACCTGTGCAAACATCCCTATCACTCTTTTACTCTCTGACAACTGTCTTTTGCCTGAATGCTTCCATATCTATAGCCCCCCCTTTGAACATTGCATTTTCTCACTATCCAAAACACAGTCTATTGACCAGTAGCACCAGACATCACGTGGGAATTTGTCAGAAATACAGAATTTTGAGATTTTCCCTAGATCTACAGAATGAAAAGCCATGTTTTAACAAGATCCCCAGATGCACTCACACTAATGAAAGGAAGGGCTGCATGCTCTCTCCACTGCCTTTGGCTGGGAGGACCCTCCACCCTCCCTGCCCCGTCACCTAATGCAGGCAGTTCCTCTCCGCCCCTGCCCAGGTACAATTGCCTATAGTGGCTCTGTCCACACAGCAGGGTGGCCATGCCTGGAAAGGTCCAGAAATACAACAGATTCGTCCATGACTCCCATGAATGAGATAACACATTTTAAGCCCTTTAGGAAGAATCTCCTCCATAAACTGAATTGTTCTTCTTTCTTCCTTGGGTTCTTTAGTAGGAGTGCAAACATTTGCATCTGGAAGGACTTTTCATTTTTAGTCCTCTATAAATAAGCTGACACATGACGTCCTTTGTCACACTCTGCCTGGTGCCTGCCTGCCCTCCACTCATTCATCAGCACCCACAGCTGGAGCAGCTCAACCCTGCCCCCATCCTCCCCACCTTGTACGGTCAATGTCAACTGTGTATGCTT
>PVHX01012645.1:20045-58227 GCA_004024805.1 Geosciurus inauris
CTTTCTTCCTTGGGTTCTTTAGTAGGAGTGCAAACATTTGCATCTGGAAGGACTTTTCATTTTTAGTCCTCTATAAATAAGCTGACACATGATGTCCTTTGTCACACTCTGCCTGGTGCCTGCCTGCCCTCCACTCATTCATCAGCACCCACAGCTAGAGCAGCTCAACCCTGCCCCCATCCTCCCTACCTTGTACGGTCAATGTCAACTGTGTATGCTCAAACCATCACCTGAGGACTGTGGCATCACCAGCCCTGTGTGCCTGGCCTGGACAAAATGCCATACCTCGCAGGTGGCCTCTGCTTAGATTCTCAATCCCATCTACATGTGTTGACTTTTCCTTGTGGCTTGAGGCTTTGTTCCTGAGTTTCAGTTTTGTCACCTTTCCATATCCTAGACTCCTCTGGAACCCTACCCATTTGCTTAACAGTCTCTTCTTGCTACAGTGCCTGGGTCTGCAGGACACTCAGCATCCATCTTTATCCTCCTGCTGGAACATGGACAGATTCATCTTGTCAGTTGTTCACCAGGATCATCCAGAATCTGCCATAACCTTGAAATCCTGCACTGATTATCAGTGTCACACTGATGGACGCTAGACAAAAGGACATTCTTGGCCAGGGATCTGGGAGGAACTTCAAGTGGACATGGCTAGTTAATTTTTCTTTAGGTGAACAGAATGGATTTTATGTCACTGTAGTTTTCACATGAATTCCTTACATACAACAAACTGTCCTGTTTAATATTACTTTGTTTGCAATGCTGTCTGAGTGCCCAAGAGAGTAGCTGTCCTGGCTTCTGGCTAGGGGTAGCGTCCCTGGGACAGGGAGAGTGTCAGAACAGGAAGGAGTTTACCCAGATCTGGGACATGGTATAAATTTGGGTTAAAAGGTGACCGCAGAATCCCAGGCCCCAAAAGTCTAATGGAAAAGGGAGGCAGGCAAAGAAGGAAAAGTCAAGTCCTGAGTAAAGGATCTACTACTCAGGTCAGTCAGACAGTACAGGAGCAAGGGGCAGATTGTAGAGAAACTCCAGGGATACAGGGACTGACAGAATGAGAGAGGACCTTTTATAGGGAGCCCATAAATTTGCTATAGATGGAGGAAGAAAGAATAAAACTGGTTCAGACAAAATAAATCAGACACAGAGATGATAATGATACAACAGGATATAAATCCTGTACTAACTAAATTACCTCACTAGAAAAAAGTATTGAATTCAAATCATTCTACCAATCTGACATATCAGAGAAATATCCAGGTCATAGATCAAAGGATACTTCACAACACAGTTAATAGACACTTAAAAATGCTCAACATCATTAGTAATTAGGAAAATGCAAAGTAAAACTAAAATGAGATGCTACTACCCACTTATCAGAATAGCTAAAATTTTTTGAACCAGCAATACCAAGTGGTGATGAGGATGTGAAGCAAGTGGAACTCCTAGTCTCTGCTGAGACCGTAAGATGGTATAACCACTTTGGAAAAACTCCACTCCAGTAATTTATCCAAGGTTAATAAAAGCATATGTCTACACAAAAACTTGTACCCAAAATCTTATCAGCTTTATTTTTGATAACTAAAACCCAGAAACAAACTGAATTTCCATCTGCAAGTGAATCGATATATAAATGTGGAATAGCCACATGGTGGACTACTATACTGCAGTTAAAAAAAAAAGGAACCATCAATGCACACAACAAGGTGATTCTCTAAATTATTATGCTAAATGAAAGAAGTCAGTAGAAAAAGAGTAAATGCTGTATGCTTTAATATATTAAAAATTCTATAACATGCAAAGCCACCTAAAGTAATAGAAAGCAAGTTAATGGTAGCCTGAGGACAGGGTTGGAGGAAGGCATGGAATACCAAGGGGATCAGGGAAACTTTAGGGGGGTAATGGAATGTTCATCTTCTTAATTGTGATGACAGTGTCAAAATTGTATGCACGTGTCAAAATGCATTAAATTATACACTTTAAAAATATGCAGTTTATGATACTTCAATTATAAGCAAATGAAGATAAATAAAAACAAGACAGAATAAAGCAAACAATTTCAGTGTTCAATTCATCATGTTCCCTTCCTTCCTCCTGATATGATGACCAAGGTCCCTGTCAACCTCCATTCCTGAAAGAGACATGAAAAAAATTCCCCAATGAAGCTGGGATGAATTGAAGGCACAAGAAAGAAATAAACCTTCAATTCTTTTAAGCAAGTGAGATTTACATATTATTTATTACTGCAGCATAACCTTACCCATCTGACTTACATAACTCCCACACTCAGTGCGTTGTCCCAAAATCTCATTGGAAAAAAAAAAGAAAGTTAACAGTCCAAAACATAACAAAATGTGAAATATGATGGCAGGTAAAATCTACCCCCAAAGAGTTTGTGAAACCCAAATCAGATTTCTATTTGTTCAAATGACAGAATTATCATGGCATTTGTTTTGAGATCCAAACAGTTGAAGAGATCTATCCCGCCAATCTCAACATTTGTGGTTATGACGAGGGCTAGAACATTACAAAGGAGCAATGGGAAGATTGGATATTCCACAAGCCATCCCATCTCACACCAGTATATCATCTAAAGCAGACTAAAGAACACAGAATACATGCTGAAGAAAGAAAAAGTAATACGAAGATGGTCACCTATAGCAAGAAAAACTGAAACATTGCTCTGTTCTTTCAGGGAAAAAAAAATTTGAAGTTACACAGAAACCATTTGAGGATGACACCAGCCATCCTCATTTGGATAAGCCTTTCTCAATTAATATTAGAGCTCCTTGGGATGTCAGCAGACCCAGAAAGAAGTTCAGGATTCATGTTAATTAAGTAGAGTTGAAGTAATGCTAATAAAGAATGCAAATTCCTTACAAAAGACTAGACCAGTCCTTGGGGGGAAATTATTGAAATGATAAAGTATTAAATGTTGAGCATTTCAAGAAGAATTTGGATGTCATCATCACTAGAGAAGTGAGACCAGAATGTAGGTTCAAGTCAGGACCTATCACAGAGAAGTTAAATGGAACACTAGGCCGAGCCTCATTCTGAAAGGAATGTCATCTCCAGATAAGGTGCAGCCGAGTCAACAAGCTCTGCTGCCAAGACTGAGGAAAGATGTCCTCATGGTGAAATGTTAGACATATAGCCCATCACGGAACCCATGGACAATGTGAATCAATTCTTCAAAATAGATTTGTGATGGGATACGTTGGTGTTGTATTTGTTTATAAAACATAGACTTTAAAATGTTGCGATCCTACTTCAGTTCTCTTTCATTTTTTATTTTAAAAAAATGGTCCTCAAAGAATGAGAATATACTGGATCTTGCAGTCACTGAGAAACTCCAGTTAAAGCATTCGCACTCACACCCCACCCTGCCAACACACAAGGCCAGAGCACATCACACTCGCTTTAAAGCCAAGAAAAGATTAGACCAAGGCCAAATATGAGGTGGCAGAGGAGATGGACACAAGAAGGCACATGGACCTGGTGAAGAACAGCAATGTATTCTGGAGGAAAATGCAGCCATCAGATGATGAAGCGCTTGTAATGGAGACTGCAGGAGAAACAAGAAGGCAAGGAAGAGCAAATAATAAAATAAGGAAACAGTAACTATGTAGGACACTCTCTGAAGTTCTCATTCATAAGATTAAGTCCCTCTCTTAATCCCATGACTTGTTCAAGGAGATGAGTTGTCCATAGAAACCGACTGATGTGGTGCTACTAAGGATGCTTACTGGACCCTTTTGCAAAATGAGTTATCTAAACACCCTCCAGAGCTCAGGGGGCCTCCAGTCCATGGAAGAGCCAGATAAGCCTAACAGGTGCCCCTTTCAGTGTCCTCACAGTAAGAGTCTCTGAATGGCTCTGGTCACATGGCTAATCAATGGCAAAGCTTGAATGCACTTCATTCCTAGCTCCATGTACTTTTCATAATGCCGGAGAGGATAAATAGATTTCATGTCTGTTTTAGTCAGCTTTCTGTTACTATAACAAATACCTGAGATAATCAGCTTATCAAGAGAAAAGGGTTATTTTGAGCATACAGTTTTAGAGATTTCAGCCCACAGTCAGTTGGTCCTATTGGTTTGGGGCCTGTGGTAAGGCAGCACGTCATGGCAGGGAACATGTGGTAGAGCAACGCTGCTCACCTCATAATGACTGGAAAGCAAAAAAGAGAGGAAAGAAGAGACAGGGAGTCCCACAATTTCATTCCAGGGCATAACCCAAGACCTCCCCCAACTCTTACAGGTTTCCACCACCTTACAATAGGCCAAGCTAGGGACTACATCTTTAATACACAGAACTCTGGGTGATGCCACATGTTAGTTGTGATTTATTTTTAGTGAGCACCTAAAGACAATGTTATGAAAGAATCTGAGGTTGTACCTAAGCTTCATACCCAGTATCTGCTAGTCCTTCACTTCTTTAGCCTGGGTCTGGATTCATTTCTATTTTAAGACAAATTCCTAATTAGAATTTACACTATCTCTATCTCTAACCCACATAACTCCTTCGGGAAGTTCACAGGATGTAATTCTTAAATAATAGGATCAAAAAATATATATGTGCAATTAAAATAACAAGATTATTAAGGAAAAAAAATTCTGCAAAAGTATGAGGTGTTCCCCTGGAGACATGCAATCCATGCCACCATTGGGAGAAGAAATCTCCCTTCATCTGGAAGCAGTACTCTTTCTGCAAAAATGAAACAGAAGAGAGGAAAAGTTAACCCCAGACTAATTCTAAATCTGTATGTGTTATAGAGGTGAGCAAGGGAGAAGCTGTATCAAAGACAGTCACTGATTTTCATTTTCAGACATCCATTATGACCCCACAACCATTAAAAAGTAAAATTATAACTGTTACACAATACACACAGAATGTGCCAATACAAATGATGACTGTCCTATGATTAAATTTTCTATGCACAAAGGTAAGAGCTTGAACAAAGCATGAATAAATATGAACAGCTTGATTTGTGGCTCTGGTCAGAGCATGGGTTAATTTCTTTCAGTTTGGTTTCCATTAATGTTGTTCATACAACAAATAATTTGTAAAAAGCCATTAAGGTGCCTCGGTGACAACTGGAAAAGCAATTATAAATTCCTGCATCTCTAAAATGAGACTGAACCAATGGTGCAGAGCCACAGCATGGAGAAGCAGAGCCTCTGCACTTTTTTTTCCCCTTAATAGAAGGAAGGCTTCACTCAAAAGAGAAAAAATACTTTTATCTGAGTGTCATTATCTGTTTTACTCTAAGAACATAGCCTCTTTATAAAGATTGTTCAAATGATCTCTGATACTAATCCACATATTCACCGCCATGAGGATTCATTGGAAACACTGGCTTAGTGCCACCATGCCTCATGTTTCAGCATTAGTCACTATCCCAGGGCAAGCCATGCCTCTCTATAAGGCCTTTGGCATATACTACTCTGATACCTGAAGAAGTCACACAATATTACCTATTCTATCCTCAATGTCCTAGCAAAGTTGGATCAATTATTAGTCTATGGGCAAAGCCCTAAGTTTTTTTCTCTCTTTTCCCCCCTAAGTTTCTTGAGATGAGAGGACAAGACTTAAAGCCTGAATTGACTTTCTAGGCATCTCCACCCCTCCCCCAACATAGCAGCTTGAGGGTGCATCCTGATTAGTTAAAACCCGTCATGGTGCTCTCATTCTTCTTACCAATGAATAGGTTAAGACTCCAGGATGACTTTGATAAAATAAGATTTTCCTATGGCCTCAGGATTGACTCAGCTGCAGCTAATGAGACTCAGGGGTTTCTTTGACTGGATGTTGCTATACCCACATGTTAGGTCTGAATTTGGGGTGCCAATTTGTTGTCACCCTGAGAAAAACTGAGCCAAGAGGATTGCAGGAAAATACAAAGTGTGCCACTAGATTAAGTCTAAATCAAGCTCACCCTACTTCTGATTTCTAGTAACAAGCCATTTATTATTTATGCAAATTTGAGTTTCATCTTCTATGAATCCCAATTGGTGCTAGACCACATCTCTGACATCCCTATCAATCAAGATGGAGGAATCAATATGACACTAAAAGGTGAGGCAGATACAATTTCCAAAATTATCGCACCTCCTTGATCCTCACCCATCTTCACTGCTATTTCCTACACACTCACATGCATTTTCCTGAAACTTTACATTCAAATGACAATAGAAGCAACATAGAGCATGTTTGAGAGGTTATTCTAGAAATTATTCTAAAGGAGATCATCTTTAAACTGCTCACAATACTCACGAGCAAATTGAGATCCTTGGAGGAAAGTGTACTACCTAAATGCAATTCAGAGAGAGAATTTAATAACCAGCTAAAGTATCAACTTCTTAGCAAATTTTTCCCCAAGATTAATCTCCCCCAACACTGCCCAAAGCAGAATCGGTTATTCCTTCTTCACTGCCACCAATATATTTTGTACCCACCTCTATTATAAACAGCCCCTATAACATTGCATAATTATTGACCAACTGGACTGTGTACTTCTTGTAGGCAGGGACCACTATATTCAGGGTCTGATACTGTAGATGCTTGACTGTTAAACAAATGGACCAATATCTTTGATTCAGTAAAAATACATTATGTCTAATTGATTAATTTCAACTTTGTTCACATAGAACCTGTGCTATTGCTGAATAAGATTTTAGTAGGAAGAAGTTCAAAAATAACCTCTCGCTGCACCAGAGCCCCTGCCAACAAGTGGGAGCCCAAGCTAAGGCCCAGGACCACCTCCAGGGACATCTGCAGGAGCCCAGCCAAGGTCAGGGCCAGAACCATCCCCACCATTTTACGCCAGAGCCCCTGCTGACCCATGGAGTGCAGGCCTAGGCCCACTACCTGGGACCCCCATAGGAGGCTGGCCAAAGTCAGGACTAGAACCACCTCCACAGGCCTGTGTGAGAGCCCAAGCCCAGGACCACACCTGCACAGAATGGAGATCAATGTTCTCAATCCCTTCCCATATCCATCTTCAGCTGGGACACTGCAGCTATCACCATAGCCCTCCCCATGTAGTAGCCTCCACCTTTGGATAACAGACAGGGCCTAGAGGCACCAATGAACGAATACACATTTTTCTCAGCAGAACATGGAGCTTTCTCCAAAATAGATCATATGTTATGCCACAAAGCAAGTCTTAGCAAATACAAAAAATAGAGATACTTCCTGCATTCTATCTGACCATAATGGAAAACAATTAGAAATCAATGACAGACTAAAAAATAGAAACTACCCCAACACTTGGAGATTAACTAATATGCTATTGAATGACATACGGATAACAGAAGACATCAGGGAAGAGAGAGAAAAAAAAAAACCTCTTAGAGGTAAATGAGAACTTCAATACAACATATCAAAATCTCTGGGACATCATGAAGGCAGTGCTAAGAGAAAAGTTCACTGCAGTAAGCTCATTCATTAAAAGAAGAAAAAGTCAACAAATAAACAATCTTACATTACATCTCAAAGTCCTAGAAAAAGAGGAACAAAAGAACACCAAAAGAAGAAGACAGGAAATAGTTCAAATCAGGACTGATATCAATGAAATTAAAACAAAAGAAACAATTCAAAAAACTGACAAAACAAAAAGCTGGTTCTTTGAAAAGTAAACAAAATTGACAAACTCTTAGCCACCCTAATGAAAAGGAGAGATAAAACTCAAATTACTAAAATTCATGATGAAAAAGGAAATATCACAACAGACACTATGAAATACAAAGGGTAATTAGAAACTATTTTGAAAATTTATATTCCAGTAAAATAGAAAATCCTGAAGACATCAACAAATTTCTAGAAGTATATGACCTAACCAAACTGAACCAGGAGGACATACACAACTTAAACAGATCAATTTCAAGCAAGGAAATAGAAGATGACATCAAAAGCCTACCAACCAAGAAAATCATGGGACTGGATGGATTCTCAGCTGAGTTCTACAAGACCTACAAAGAAGAATTTATACCAATACTCCTCAAATTATTCCACAAAATAGAAAAGTAGGGAACCCTTCCAAACTCATCCTATGAGGCAAGTATCACCCTAATGCCAAAACCAGACAGAGACACATCAAAGAAAGAAAATTTCAGAACAATATACCTGATGAACATAGATGCAAAAATTCTCAATAAAATTTTGGCAAATTGCATACAAAAACATATTTAAAAAATAGTTCACCATGATCAAGTGGGGTTCATTCCAGGGATGCAAGTTTCATTCAACATACGGAAATTATCACATCAATAGACTTAAAGATAAGAATCATATGATTTGGGCTGGGGCTGTAGCTCAGAGGTAGAGCGCTTGCCTAGCATGCGTGAGGCACTGGGTTCGATCCTCAGCAACCACATATAAATAAAAAATAAATAAAATGAAAATCCATCAACAACTAAAAAAAATAGTATATTAAAAAAAGAATCATATTATTTTATCAATTAACATAATTTATCACATCCATAGACTTAAAGATAAGAATTATATAATTTTATCAATTGATGTAGAGAAAGCATTTGACAAAGTACAGCACCCTTTTATGTTCAAAACATGAGAAAAACTAGAGATAGTAGAAACACACCTCAATTTTGTAAAAGCTACCTATGCTAAACCCAAGGCAAACATCATCCTCCATGGGAAAAATTGAAAGCATTCCCTCTAAAAACAGGAACAAGACAGGGATGCCTTCCTTCACCTCTACTATTCAACATAGTCCTTGAAACACTAGCCAGAGCAATTAGACAGATGAAAGAAATTAAAGGGACACAAACAGGAAAAAAGAACTCAAACTATCATTATTTGCTGATAACATGATTCTATACATTGAGGATCCAAAAAATTCCACCGGAAAACTTCTAGAATTAATAAATGAATTCAGCAAAGTAGCAGGATATAAAATCAACACCCATAAATCAAATGCATTTCTATACATCAGCAATGAATCCTCTGAAAGAGAAATTAGAAAATATACCCCATTCAGGACTGGGACTGTGGCTCAGTGGTAGAGTGCTTGCCTTGCAAGCATAAGGCACTGGGTTCAATCCTCAGTACCACATAAAAATAAATAAAATAAAGATATTGTGTCCATCTACAAAAAATATTTTAAAAAGAAAAGAAAATATACCTCATTCACAGTAGCCTCAAAAAAAATAAAATAAAATACTTGGGAATCAATTTAACAAAAGGGGTGAAAGACTTCTACAATGAAAACTACAGGACACTAAAGAAAGAAATTGTACAAGACTTTAGAAGATGGAAAGATCTCCCATGCTCTTGGATAGGCAGAATCAATATTGTCAAAATGGCCATACTACCCAAAGTGCTATACAGATTCAATGCGATTCAATTAAAATCCCAATGTCATTCCTTATGGAAATAGAAAAAGCAATCATGAAATTAATTTGGAAGAATAAGAGACCCAGAATAGCCAAATCAATCCTTAGCAAGAAGAATGAAGCAGGAGGCATCACAATACCAGACCTTAAATCATACTACAAAGCTATAGTAACAAAAACAACATGGTATTGACACCAAAATAGACATGTAGACCAATGGTACAGAATAGAAGACACAGGGACAAGCCCACTTAAATACAATTATCTTATACTAGACAAAGGTGCCAAACATATACAATAGAGAAAAGATAGGCTCTTCAACAAATGGTTCTGGGAAAACTGGAAATCCATATGCAGCAAAATGAAAAAAACCCTCTCACCATGCACAAAATTTAACTCAAAGTGGATCAAGGACCTAGGAATTAGACCAGAGACCCTGAGCCTAATAGAAGAAAAAGTAGGCCTAACACTGCATCACATCAGATTAGGCCCCGACTTCCTTAACAAGACAAGAAATAAAAGCAAGAATCAATAAATGGGATGGATTCAAACTAAAAAGCTTCTTCTTAGCAAAAGAAACAATCAATGAGGTGAACAGAGAGCCTACATTATGGGAACAAATTTTTGCCACATACACATCTGATAGAGCACTAATCTCCAGGATATATAAAGAACTCAAAAAACTTAACACCAAAAAACAAACAACCCAATCAATAAATGGGCTAAGGAGCTAAACAGACATTTCTCAGAAGATGATATACAATCAATCAACAAATATATGAAAAAATGTTCAACATCTCTAGCTATTAGAGAAATGCAAATAAAAACTACTCTAATATTTCATCTCACACCAGTCAGGATGGCAGTTATCAAGAATACAAACAACAATAAGTATTGGCGATGATGTGGGGGGAAAGGCACATTCATACATTGCTGGTGCAAATTGGTGCAACTAATCTGGAAAGCAGTATGGAGATTCCTTAGAAAACGTGGAATGGAACCACCATTTGACCCAGCTATCCCACTCCTTGGTCTATACCCAAAGGACTTAAAAACAGCATACTATAGTGAAACAGCCACTTCAGTATTTATAGCAGCTCAATTCACAATAGCTAAAATATGGAAGCAACCTAGATGCCCTTCAATAGATGAATGGATAAAGAAACCCGTGGTATACATACACAATGAAATATTACTCAGCAATAAAACAGAATAAAATTATGGCATTTGAAGGTAAATGGATGGAGCTGGAGAACATCATGCTAGGTGAAGCAAGCCAATCTCAAAAAACCAAAGGCTGAATGTTCTCTCTGATAAGTAGATGCTAATCCATAATGTGGGAGGGGGCATGGGAAGAATGGAGAAACTTTGGTCAAAGGGGAAGGAGGAGAGGAGAGGGGATATGGGAGCAGGAAAGATGATGGAATGAGATAGACATCATTGCTCTAGGTCCATGTATGACTGCACATGTGGTGTGACTCTACATCATGTTCAACCAGAGAAATGAAAGTTATGCTCCATTTGTGTACAATGAATCAAAATGCATTCTGCTATCATGTATATCTTAGTAGAACAAATAAATTAAAAAATAAAAATAAAAAAATAACTTCTCAAACATGTTCCACCCTAGTCCTCAGGAATTCATAAATATAATGAGATACCACTTCCATGATTATGTTATGTTACATGGCACAATGGACCTCAGAAGAGGGAGTTAACCTGATGGCCACAATGTAATGGTATATGAACACTTAGCAAATGTTCACTTAGTAGAGAACTTTCCTCTGAGTGCAGAAATGGAAGGCAGAAAGCAAATTCTGAGAGATTTGAACCATGAGAAACATTTGATACACCATTGCAGGCTTTGAAGATAGAGGAAGCTATGAGCCAGGGAATTCAGGAATGCTCTAATGGCTGACAAAACCCTTGGTCAACAGTTCACGAGGAAAGAGGAACTTCAGACTTACAGCCACACAGAACTGAATTCTGCCAACAGACTGAATGAGTTTGAAATCAAATTTGGTCCGAGAGCCCAAACCAACAGACACCTTGTTTTCAATCTTATAAGACTCTCAATGCCCAGCCAAGACTCCCTTTTCTTCTAATGTATAAAATTACAGAATAGTGGACAGGAACATTGGTGGGAGAGGAAATATTGTTTTAAGCCAATAGACTTTGGATAATTTGTTATACAGAAAGTAAAACTACCACAGAGGGTTATTTGTGGTAGAAGTGAGGGGAGGACATGATAACATAGCTAATAAGGAGTAGAACTAGGAATCCAAGCCTCCTAGCACCCAAATCTAGTTTTCTTTATACTGGGCAGAGTTTACTAACCTCCGTGGAGTTAAAATATTGATCCTGTTCGGTCCTGATTCACACTTCAGGACTCCCCAGACCCTGGCAGCATCACATGGCTCACATCATGAGCACTGAAATCTGTCTGAGATGGACAGGCCCACACTGAGGAGCCTCCAGTCCTGCAACCTACCCTCTTTGCTCAAAGCTGGCCAGTAGAAGGGGGCCATTCCTTCCTTCTGCTCTCCTTCTCTTCCCCCAAGAAGGTAGAAGCCATCCACAATCCAGGGATACAGTTACAAGTCTGAGAACTGGGAGACTTTGGTACACCAGGCCACCAAAAAGAAATCAGAGCCACAAGGTGGAAGTCAATAGGGAAGTACAGAGGAAGCAATCAACTTGCAGACTGCATGAACTCCCCATGCCGCCATGTTTATCATTCCATGTACCTTGGCAGGCCTCACCTGAGCAAATGAAAGCTCCTTCTTGGCTCTATTCAGGGCTAGGCACAGACCATTTCTTACCTATTCTTACCCACAGACCATTTCTTAATATCTTGTCTGATATTTGGTTTCTTCTGGAAATTCTGTGAATGTAACTGAGCAAACTCAACAGCAGCCCCTTCAAAGAGCTATCCAAATTCTCAGTCTCTCTCCAAGTACATGTTTCTGAACATCGATTCCAGACCCATTGGTCTGCTCTGGGAGCCTGCTGCCTCTTCCTGGCTTCTTTGGGCTCTGTCTGATGGACTTCTGACCATCATTGTCCCAGGGTGAGCCCAACCTATCCACCAGCAAAGGAAATCAGCAGGGAACACTCACCTCCTGATGCATAGAGAATGAACTGCTTGCTGGAAATGCAAATTCTGAAGGATGAAAATCTCACTTCTGAATATATAATGGTCCCTAATTAGCTCATAAGCAATTAGAGCAATTACCAGGGGCCAGCACACTCTTTGAGGCTGTGTACCTGTTTTCTATCTCTGGGGAACATATAGCCAAATGGTTAAAATTCTTTTTCATCAAAGATGATATTTTTCCATACATTATCATTGAATCAACTTTGCTTATATAAATGTGGTCATAAATGTTCCTATTTACAGCCTTTTCCATGAGTCACTGCCAGTACGACCTTAGCTTCACCTTCAGCTGGGTAATGAGGGGCCAGTCTCAAAGTCATATAGATAAGTCTCCTATGAGATGAGCTAAGGAGAGGGGTGCATAGATTTGAAATTTGTTCTAATGTTCTCAAAGCCATAGAACTATTATACTTTTTACCTCAGTAATCTCATAGCAGGAACCATTTTAGACAAAGTAAGTCACCCTTAATCATGAAAAAAATGCACTATTTTAGCCTGGTTTGCCTAGAAATCTGAGTTGAAATTACAAACATGTGCTAAAACTTTAGTAGAAGATTTAATATCAGGGAAATGGTATTTAGGAGGAAAAGGGAGAATGAAGCAGAAAAGGAGGAAGAACCAACATATTCCTGAGCTGACCACTGCTTGGTTTTAAGCAAGACTGACTGCTTGATCTCTTCAAGGCCATGACTGCAATAAATGTGAATCAGGGAGTCCAGCAGGGGGACAGGAGGAAGGCCAAAAAATTTATTCTGTAGCTTCCATCTCCCATTGGTCAAAATTTTGCCTCATTAGGCATTAATCCCTTCATACTTCCAGGCTGCATGTGTGTGGATGCTGAGAGGGTCCCATGGTGTCTCACACCTCACTCTCAACAGGGAAACCCACAGTGTGAGGTGTAGTGGGTAGGATGTGCCTACATACAGTTGACAGTCTCTCTCCAGAGGTGGTTGTCAAGGTGGCAGTTGAGGAGCATAAGTCACAAAACCTTCAAGATGGGAAAGCTGAAAGTCTCTTAAGAAGTTTTAAACAGGGGCTGGGATTGTGGCTCAGTAGTAGAGTGCTTGCCTCACATGCATGGGACACTGGGTTCAATCCTCAGCACCACATAAAAATAAATAAGATAAAGATATTGTGTCCATCTACAACTAAAAAAATTTAAAAAATAAATTTAAAAAAAAAAGTTTTAAACATGCACAGAGATGTGCATCTCAGTGTGGCTTCCAATGAAAAGCCCAAGTTAGATAGTTAAATCATCTTCTATATGAATCCTGACCCTGCCACTTACTAGCTGTAGGTCATAGGCCAAACTAATTTTTCTGCACCTAGATTTCTACATTTGTTAAATGAAAATAATGCCTACCCCACAGAATGTGTGTGGTCATCTATGCAGAGTATGTGACCCAGAATGTGACCTTAACAAAGCTAAATTTTCTTCTCAAATAATAATAAATTGAAACAACATAAATAGACAATAATAGAGGAATAGTAAATAAACCACTACACAATCAGTTAACAAACTCCTATCTCTCCTTTAAGAGTGATGATAGCTGGACATGGTGGTATGTGCCTTTTAGTCCCAGCTCCTGTCCTGAGGAGGGCTTGAGCCCAGGAGTTCAGGGCCAGCCTGGGTAATATAGCAAGACCTGTCTCTTAGGAAAAAAATTGATGATAAGTGGCAAAATGGAAAATTGTTTATGATATCTTTAAAAGTACAATACAAAATAATATGTGGAAGGAAGGTATTATGTACAACACAAATTACTATGTGCAAATGCTTGACATGAGCATGCATGGCATTTGGGGAGGAAAGAGCGAAAAACACTAATAATTGCTACTCAGTGTTATTCTTCTTTCTTGTTAGCACAACTCCAAATTCGCTCACGGTAGCAATGTCCTCATCCCCAAGTGACAAATCATGATTTGTCTCAACCAATCTGGAAAATCTTTTACCCCAAAGGCCAACTTCCTGGTAGTGAAGAAGACCATGAAATAAACTTCTGTACAGAATGATCTACGGAGAAGTTTCCTAGTTTCCTTTCAAGATCTAGGAAAGCTTTATTTTACTGATAAAAACAGCAGTCCTATGACAGGCATGGTCTCTTCCCTTCTTTCCACATTGCATGTAGATGGGAAATAGGGGACTGCAGTAGCCATCTAGTGACCACGAGGTGACCAGCATGAGGGAAAGTGCAAGAAAGTCATCCCTGTCATTTTTGAGTCACTGAATCAACATCAAAAACTACTTTTGAGCCGGGCGCAGTGGCGCACACCTGTAATCCCAGCACTTAGGAAGGCTGAGACAGGAGAATCACGAGTTCAAAGCCAGCCTCAGCAATGGCGAGGTGCTAAGCAACTCAGTGAGACCCTGTCTCTACCTAAAACACAAAATAGGGCTGGGGAGTGGCTCAGTGGTTGAGTGCCCCTGAGTTCAATCTCCAGTCCCGAAAAAACAAAAACAAAAACAAAAAAACTACTTTTGGTCTGGTGACATAACTCAGTTGGTAGAGGGCTTGCCTTGCATGCACAAAGCCCTGGGTTCAGTCCCCAGCACCACAGGGGAAAAAAAATACTTTTATCTCTCCTTATACACTTACTTGTTTAAGCCTCTATAGTCAGGTTTTCTGTTACTTCTATAGTATAGGATGCTATACTGATCTCCTTGGATTTTTATAGTAGTTGTTTAAAGAATATGTCACAATTCCCACTTTACAAATAACTGAAAGCCTAAGTGACTTACCCAAGGCCACCTCACTATCAAGGCTCTGAAGCAATTATACCCAAGCCTTATCCTTTCTACCAATTTGATAGCACATAGTTCAGAACAGAATGCAAGAGACTGGAAGGCAGAGAACAGAGTGCTGAGCTGTGAGGCTGATGAGAAGAACTAAGTACAGCCTGTGAATGGCATTGTGTGCCATGCTAAGGGGTTCCGACTATTCTGTACTGGAGTAGGGAGCAACAATGTGCTACAGACCTGCACTTCATCAAACATTGCTGCCATGTTCCCAAGGCCCCACGCATGACAAGGCTCAATAAACATGAGTGAATGCATGAATGAATGAATGAACTAAGAAACAATTGGATAAAATTCCCTAAGTGTATATGGAGAGTGAACAAAGTAGGCAAGACTAGAGGCAAAAAGATTATTTAGGAGATTATTGCATGAGAGCTATTGAAAGTATGAATTATGGCAGTATCTCTAGGATTGGAAATGAGGGGAAAAATTCCAGAGCAGTTCAGAAAACCAAAGTGATAGGGTCATGGGCCTCACATGGCCACCAGCTTATCTTCCTAAAAGGACATTTTTTATTAGACCATTTGGCTGATCTGAAATCTTCACTGGTTTCTCACTGCTTGTAGACTGCATCCTAAAATGTGCCACCCGGCATTTATGGCACTTCCTTGCTTCCAGCTCTAGATCTGTCCCACTGACTATTCATCAAATGCCATTGAATCTATATGCAAATAAGTAATTAATTAATTTACATAACACCTAATCATTAAAAAATGTCTCTATCTACATTGTTTATTCATTTGGACCTTCCTTCATTTGCCATTTATTGTTTCTCAACAACCATGAGTTAAGCAGGGTGGCACTGAACAGTCACAATAGCAGTCTTACTGACGAAGAAACCAAGTTTCAGAACACCAATTGTTAAATTGACCCTCTGGTCAGACCCTCCCCATCTTCTGCCCCCATAACTCACAGCTGATTCTGCCCTGCAAATCGACTGGCTCCCTCCTTGCCCCAGGCTCAGGCTCATACTTAGCTCTTTCAGCTTCTGGCCCCAGAATTATGGGCATGCTTGGTATCTGTCCCATTCTATCAAAATCTCAGATGAACTCTCGATCAAATCCCACACCCAGACAGCTCTCTTAGCAAGAAAATTGAAGTCATCATTCTTAACCCAGAAATTGGTTTACAGATCTTTGTCCCACACAGATGGATCATAAACCGCTCTGTTGAACACTATTAAATATGAAAGTTCTGAAAGCTTTTTAATGGACAAAGATGATTCTAAATCTTTCACAAAACTTCTCATAATGAATGACTCTTGCAAATATTTTCCCTCTGGCTAGAATGTGTGTCAGTATCTGGAGTTTATAGTCAACTGCAATTCATCCTTCAAAACCCCACATTAAGTCTACCTCCTCCAGGAAGCCCTCTGGGTGCAGAGTTGGCCACCAAAGATCTATGCTCCCTTTCTTATATGTTAGAGCTGGTTTTGTAGAAAACATTTCCAGCCAGGGACTGCATTCCAATCATTTAAAGCCCATATGGGGCTTTAAATGGGAAAGGGAAAGGGATATAATGTCAATTCTGGACCAATGTGATTAAAAACTAGATGTGATTTCCCTAATCACTCTTCTCCTATCACCTGGCCAGAGTTCAGCAGTCATAGAGACCCAAGAAACCATAGCATGTTGGAGATGTAGGGGTCTCCATCAGGCTGTATCTCTAAGCACAGGGAGCAGAACTTCTCCATCTCCCCATGCCCTCACCCCAACTCTGATCCCCACCAACCAGTAACACCTGCAATCCACTATAAGATAATATGAGGCCATTGAAATCTTGGATTTTTTTGTTGCTATAGCTAACATTAACATAACTAATATACCCTTCATATCCTTCCAATACAGTTTAACTTTCCCTTTTTCAAATTCTGTACTAAATTCATCAAACAGTTGTACTAGAAGATGCTTGCTCTTGTTGCATTATAATATACCACAGTTAACTTGTGTGTTCATCTTCCTTACCAGCTTGTGTCTGATAGGAAGAAGGTTCTGGGTGTTCTCTAACTCTACATTTCCAGCTATTGGAACACAGCAGTTAGTTATTACTGTGTGCTGAATCAATTTTTGAAAAAATAAATAAAACTCTGAGAGCTGGGTTTGTAGCTCAGTGGTAGAACACTTGCCTAGCATGCATGAGGCACTGGGTTTGATCTTCAGCACCACATAAAAATAAATAATAAAAGTATTGTGTCCATCTGTACCTAAAAAAATTTTTTTTAAAAAATTAAACTCTGAAAAGCTTGTCAGTTAACAACATTCTTTATACTGACTCATTAAGGAACTGGCTCTCTGTGGCCAAATATGTACACATAGAAAACAGCTTTGAATCACAATGGTCAGGGCAGTTCTTGAAATTTTTGCCTAATACACATATTTGATTTCAGTTTTGATCCTCATTCATTCAGGATATATTTGACTAAAATTGTTATGCCCTCTGAGTAGGGAGACCATGGTGATAAGTGCCTATCATCCCAGTGTTGCCAAAGGAAACCGTGAGACTCTGAGAGTTTCAGTTGTTAAGACGGCACGCTGAGTATGTGATGAGTATTATGTGCCACATAGGATGGTGGCCAGTAATCATAATATGTCAACTGATTCTCACTTAGATGTGTTTAGGATGTCCTAGTTAATAAATTGTGTCGTAATTCTGTAATTTTTTCTGTTCTTTGTTCTTTGAAGAACTGTGAAGAGATTACTCTGCCTGGTGGGATACATGGGGGATGTTGATTCTTTCATCCTAAGACCTGCTTCAGCACAGTGTGGGCAAACACCATCACAGAAACCTGGTTTGCCATAAAACATACAGAATTACTGTGTCAATTATAGAGGGAATAGCCAGTGAGCTTGCACCTCACTTCATGCCTGCTGGGTTTAGTGCAGTTTGCTTTACTCTAGAATTGTCAATGGGGTTTAGTCCAGAAAACTGAAATGCAATACTAGGTGCCCAAGGTTTACAACAATGCACTGGACCTTCACCTATAGCAGACTATTGGTTGCCCACCCAGTGAGCATTCACCTCTTCTTCCTGACTAAGAAAACCTCATTTTGTCCAGGGAATGCAACTTCCCCACAAAGTCATGGGATCTTGCATTAGGGATGGACATGTGATGGTCGATGAGGAGTCTACTGGGGACTTTCTGTGAGAGATAAAAAGACATGAGAAGAAGTGATTCTACTTTTTTAAGTGCATGTGACCAGGTCTGAATGGTGTCTAGAACTGATGCAGCTGACTCAAAGATGAAAGCTGGACTCATAGAAGGGCAAGATGATACCCAGGAAGGACAGCTGGAACCCTGAAGTACCACAGTTCCAATCTGTCCTTACGACAGGCTTCTTGTTGTATGAAGTGAGAAATTCCCTGGTCCATTATGCTATTTTGAGTTTACTTACCTTTGAATGTGCCCCAAAATAAATTACCAGTTTTAGTTAGTCATGGAATCTGGCTTAATATAACATAAAATTCAATTAAGAGAAGCCTAAATAAGATAGGCTATTATTTCTGTCCCATAACAATAACCCTAGAAGTAGGTAATTGCTGACATCGGTTTTGTTAGTTGGGACTGGGAGTGTAGCTCAGCAGCAGAACAGTTGCCTATCATATTCAAGGCCCTAAGTTTGATCCCAAGCACCACACATGCACACACAAAAAAGTCAGGGGCAAGGCCTTTGAAATTCTCCTTGCTTTTTGCTAATATTTGTAAGGTGGATGCTTCAGTTCCAGCTATCAGATCTGAGTTCCAAGAATGAGAAAGGTCCAGAGGGAGTAAGGCATGGTATCTATATGGAAAATAAAACATTCTAAATAATCCCCAGAAGGTTTCTGCTTATAATTACTGGTTTCAAAGATAGTCTGGAATAATAGTTGTTCATCTGAGAACAATGTTATCCTCAACAAAATTGGAGTTTTGTTAAAAAGGAAAAGGGAAAGTAGTCAGTGGGTAGGGAAAAAAAAACAGTTTCTGAGGTGTCACTCTGTAATGTGTAGACTTGAAAATCCACTAAAATAAGAGGCAATCCAAATTACTTACTGGAATATCCAGAATAGAGTCAAAGTAGGGAGGAAGAAGTTAAAAACTACCAAACATGAATGCTCTCTTACACCATGAAAGGCCTAAGAAAAAGAGAAATTTTGCAGCCAAAGGACACACAAGCAAGTTATCTGCACAACAAAGGTGAGAGTTTAAACAATGGTCTGTCACATGATTATGACAAGAAAATGGTGCTTTTCCATTGCCCAGGACCTGTCTGGACATAGTGGCAAGCATAGTTAGCCAAGGCTTGCTAAGAGGGCAAGTGGAATCCCTGTCTGGTATGGAAGGAGAGTGCAGAAAGGCAGCTCCACCAATCCTATCTACATCCTCTCACTCTCCTATAGGAGAACTTGACTGGCCCGTTTCCAGATGGAAACTGGAACACAACCATTCATCTTCCCACTCTCTTCTTACATCATCTAAAAATAGGAAAGTCTGTACCAGTGCAATGGAGAGTGTGATAAGAGTCTAGAAATTTGAAAAATTTTTGTAGAATGGAATTGGTTGGGGAAATTTCTAATCATCTCCTAACTGACTGCATCTAAGAAAGCTCATCCAGAAAGCAAATAGGCAGTACTTGTAATGGAACCACAAAACACACCTAACTGGCAATGGTAGCATTAAAAACAAGTGGAGTGAACAGAGGCAAAACTTGCTTCTATAAATTACTTAAGGACACGCTCCTGTGTTGGACACGATGTGGTTGGCTTCTCATCTCCAGCCTTTATATGGAATTAATTACGTATTAAAGAAAGTGAAGGTATAGCTGCAAGGGATGCCATTGTCTGCATTGTTGAACAAGAAGCATGCAGCTAAGTGCACATGTACACATGCACATTGCCCCAACAGACACAGAAATCATTTTGTCCAGGTCTTCCCTATGGCATAGTCGACCGGCATCACCCTCCCTAGTATCTACCAGCAGCTGGAACACTGGCTCTACAAAACCATCTCCTAAATTGCAAGGGCTGAGATAAGGACTGGCCATGGGACAGTTATAAGGAAAAAATCTGGATGCTATTAGTCACTCAGGGAAGTGCAGGTTCTCAAGGTACAGAATAAATGGCCTCTGCAGTCTCTCACAGCCCCTACCTGGTCAGTGAGGACATGCTTAGTAATGGAAAGAAGACATTACCATAAGTGACATCTAACAATGGCAGTGCTGGTTAGCTATGGTGTCGGTGCCCCAGTTAGCTTTGAGGTCTGACCACAGGTAGGCAAAGCCATACTAGGGTGGATCTTGCTATTCAATATTTCTTCCCATCACCTCTCACAGGTTAACAGTCCTCTGACCTCATGAAAAAAAACTACCAATGAAAAGCTATTTCCTTTCTTCCTTTTCTGGAGCTAAAAAGATGTGAAAGGGATCCACTCAGTTTTTAACAGAAGACTCATAATGGAATTCTGTATTTCTCCCTGCCCAAATGAGAAAACAAACAAACTCTTGAACATATGAAAAGATTAAGGCATTAAAAAAAAAAGGAATCATTTCAGAAATCAGAGAAATTAAGTATACTTAATCCAAATACATATGAAAATGGCATTGCTTTATGCAAAGATAAAATTCTGTAATCAGAAAATGTTTTATTCTAATGAAAAACATTATTATCACTTATTAAAGAATTAAAACAAGAATACTAATTACTAAAATTAACAGAAGTTTCTATTATTGAGTACTCACTATGTGCCAAGCACTATTCTAAGTTAGGTATGTATATAAACTCACTCATACATCACATTGTAGGATAGGTACTATCAATTTACCCATTTCAAAGATAATGACACTAAGAGTTAAATACCATGCGATGGTCACACATCTGTAACAGAAGAAGTAACAACCAACAGGACTCTGTAAACAAATGAATCCAATAATTAGAAAAAAAAATTCTCTCAAACTCAAAAGAAAATAGAAAAAATGAAGATTTTAATTTAAAGCATCCTAAAAGTGGAGGCAATAGTTTCTTTTTTTATATACACACCACGTTTTTATTTATTTTTTTCATAAAGAAAGAAAGTTTATTTTGGTTCTGAGATTTTAGACCATGGTCCATTGACCACATTACTTTTGGGCCTGTGGTGAGGTACCACATCATGGCAGGGAGTACATAGTGAAGCAAAGCTGCTTATCTTGTGGCTGAAAAGAAAAAGAAAGGGAGCGGAGGATACCAAGGTCCACCACCTCCTTCAAGGACACATCCCTAGTGACCTCCTCTTAAACCCCCACCTCTTAAAGTTTTCACAGTCTCCCAATACCACCATGCTGAGGAACAAGTCTTTAGCACATGGGCTTTTGGGGGACAGTACAGATCCAGACTATGACAATGAAGATTCACCTTTAGTCTGAAAACATGGAAAGGTACCAGCAGCTTTTGATCCTTGAAAGTCATTAATTTGGGGCTGAAAGCTTCATAATCATTTCTGAATTTTTTTAAATTTATTTATTCTACTTAGGTATACATGATAGCAGAATGTATTTTGATTCATTGTACACAGATGGAGCATAATTTTTCATTTCTCTGGTTGTACGTGATATAGAATCACATCATATATGCAGTCATACATGAAGCTAGGACTATGATGTCCATCTCATTCCACCATCTTTACTGCCCCCGTGCCCCCTCCCCATTCCTCCCATTTGACCAAAGTTTCTCCATTCTTCCCATGTTCCCTCCTTCATTATGGATTAGCATCCACTTATCAGAGAGAACATTTGGCATTTGGTTTTTTGAGATTGATGTACTTCACTTAGCATGATGTTCTCCAGCTCCATCCATTTACCTGCAAATGCCATAATTTTATTCTCTTTTATTGCTGAGTAATATTCCATTGTATATATATACCACAGTTTCTTTACCATTCATTTATCAAAGGGCATCTAAGTTGCTTCCACAGTTTAGCTATTGTGAATTGAGCTGCTATAAACATTGAAGTGGCTGCATCACTGTAGAATGCTGTTTTTATGACCTTTGGGTATAGATTGAAGAGTGGGATAGCTGGGTCAAATGGTGGTTCCATTCCAAGTTTTCTAAGGAATCTGCATACTGCTTTCTAGATTGGTTGCACCAATTTTCAGTCCCACCCGCAATGTATGAATGTACCTTTTCCCCCTACATCCTTGCCAACACTTGTTGTTGTTTGTATTCTTGATAACTCTCATTCTGACTGGCATGAGATGAAATTTTAGAGTAGTTTTGATTTGCATTTCTCTAATTACTAGAGATGTTGAGTATTTTTTCATATATTTGTTGATTGATGGTATATCTTCTTCTGAGAAGTGTCTGTTCAGCTCCTCAGCCCATTTATTGATGGGTTGTTTGGTTTTTTTGGTGTTGTTTTTTGAGTTCTTTATATATCCTGGAGATTAGTGCTCTATCAGATGTACATGTGGCAAAAATTTGTTCCCAGAATGCAGGCTCTCTGTTCACTTCATTGATTGTTTCTTTTGCTGAGAAGAAGCTTTTTAGTTTAAATCCATCCCATTAATTGATTCTTGGTTTTACTTTTTGCGCTATAGGAGTCTTGTTAAGGAAGTAAAGATCTAAGCCGACGTGATAAAGATTTGGGCCTACTTTTTCTTCTATTAGGTGCAGAGTCTCTGGTCTAATTCCTAGGTCCTTGATCCACTTTGAGTTGAGTTTTGTGCATGGTGAGAGATAGAGGTTTAGTTTCATTTTGCTACATATGGATTTCCAGTTTTCCCAGCACCATTTGTTGATGAGCCTATCTTTTCTCTAATGTATGTGTTTGGCACCTTTGTCTAGTATAAGATAATTGTATTTAAGTGGGCTTGTCCCTGTGTCTTCTATTCTGTACCATTGGTCTACATGTCTATTTTGGTGTCAATACCATGTTGTTTTTGTTACTATAGCTTTGTAGTATGGTTTAAGGTCTGGTATTGTGATGCCTCCTGCTTCATTCTTCTTGCTAAGGATTGATTTGGCTAGAAGGTCTCTTATTCTTCCAAATGAATTTCATGATTGCCTTTTCTATTTCTATAAGGGATGACATTGGGGTTTTAACTGGGATCGCATTGAATCTGTATAGCACTTTGGGTAGTATGGCCATTTTGACAATATTGATTCTGCCTATCCAAGAGCATGGGAGATCTTTCCATCTTCTAAGGTCTTGTACAATTTCTTTCTTTAGTGTCCTGTAGTTTTCATTATAGAGGTCTTTCACTTCTTTTGTTAAATTGATTCCCAAGCTTTTTTTTTTTTTTTTTGAGGCTATTGTGAATGGGGTACTTTTCCTAATTTCTCTTTCAGAGGATTCATCGCTGATATATAGAAATGCATTTGATATATGAGTGTTGATTTTATATCCTGCTACTTTGCTGAATTCATTTATTAATTCCAGAAGTTTTCTGGTGGGATTTTTTGGATCCTCCAAGTATAGAATCATGTCATTGGCAATAATGTTAGTTTGAGTTCTTCTTTTCCTATTTGTATCCCTTTAATTTCTTTCATCTGTCTAGTTGCTCTGGCTAGTGTTTCAAGGACTATGTTGAATAGCAGAGATGAAAGAGGGCATCCTTGTCTTGTTCCTGTTTTTAGAGGGAATGCTTTCAATTTTTCTCCATTTAGGATGATGTTGGCCTTCGGTTTAGCATAGATAGCTTGTACAATGTTGAGGTGTGTTCCTACTATCCCTAGTTTTTCTCATGTTTTGAACATAAAAAAGTGCTGTATTTGGTCAAATGCTTTCTCTGCCTCAATTGATAAAATCATATGATTCTTATCTTTAAGTCTATTGATGTGATAGATGACATTAATTGATTTCTGAACCAAACATGCATCCCTGGAATGAACCTCACTTGATCATGGTGCACTATTTTTTAAATATGTTTTTTGTATGCAATTTGCCAAAATTTTATTGAGAATTTTTGTATCTATGTACATCAGGGATATTGGTCTGAAGTTTTCTTTTTTTGATGTGTCTCTGTCTGTTTTTGGTATCAGGGTGATATTCACCTCATAGAATGAGTTTGGAAGGGTTCCCTACTTTTCTATTTCATGAAATAGCTTGAGGAGTATTGGTGTTAATTCTTCTTTGTACGTCTTGTAGAACTCAGCTGAGAATTCATCTAGTCCCGGGCTTTTCTTGGTAGTAGGCTTTTAATGGCATCTTCTATTTCCTTGCTTGAAATTGATCTGTTTAAGTTGTGTATGACCTCCTGGTTCAGTTTGGGTAGGTGATATACCTCTGGAAATTTTTCGGTGTCTTCAGGGATTTTTATTTTACTGGAGCATAAATTTTCAAAATAGTTTCCAATTATCCTCTATATTTCAGTAGTGTCTGTCATGATATTTTCTCTTTCATCACAAATTTTAGTAATTTGGGATTTCTCTCTCCTTTTTGTTAGGGTGGCTAAGGGTTTGGTGATTTTATTCATTTTTTCAAAGAACCAGCTTTTTGTTTTGTCAATTTTTTCAATTATTTATTTTATTTCAGTTTCATTGATTTCAGCCCTGATTTTTATTTCCTGTCTTCTTCGTTTGGTATTGGTTTGTTTCTCTTTTTCTAGGGCTTTGAGAGGTAGTGTCAAGTCATTTATTTGTTGAATTTTTCTTCTATTAATGAATGAGATTAATGTAATGAATTTTCCTCTTAGCACTGCCTTCATAGTGTCACAGAGATTTTGATATGTTGTATCAGAGTTTTCATTTATCTCTAAGAATTTTTTTATCTCTTCCCTGATGTCTTGTGTTATTCATATGTCATTCAATAGTGTATTATTTAGTCTCCAGATGTTGTAGTAGTTTCTATTTTTTAATCTGTCATTGATTTCTAATTGTATTCCATTATGGTCAGATAGACTGCAGGGAAGTACCTCTATTTTTTTGTATTTGCTAAGACTTGCTTTGTGGCATAACATATGATCTATTTTGGAGTAAGATCCATGTGCTGCTGAAAAAAAGTGTATTTGCTCGTTGATGGATAGAATATTCTATATATGTCTGTTAAGTCTAAATTATTGATTGTTTTATTGAGTTCTATAGTTTCTTTGTTTAGTTTTTGTTTGGAAGATCTATCCAGTGGTGAGAGAGCTGTGTTAAAGTCACCCAGTATTATTGTGTTATGGTCTATTTGATTCTTGTTGTTGAGAATGATTTGTTTGATATACATAGATGCCCCATTGTTTGGGGCACAGATATTTATGATTGTTATGTCTTGTTGATGTATGATTCCCTTAGTAGTATGAAATGTCCTTCTTTATCCCTTTTCCATATCTTTGGTTTGAAGTCTATTTTATCTGATAGAAGGATAGAAACTCCTGAGTGTTTATGCAGTCCATGTGAGTGATACGTTTTTTTCCCCACCCTTTCACTTTCAGTCTATGGATGTCTTTTCCTGTGAGATGAGTCTCTTGAAGGCAGCATATTGTTGGGTCTTTGTTTTTGATCCAGTCTATGTTTTTTTTTTAATATTTAGTTTTTAGTTGTAGGCAGACAGAATATCTTTATCTTATTTTTATGTGGTGCTGAGGATTGAACCCAGTGCCTCATGCGTGCTAGGCGAGCACGCTACCACTGCGCCATAACCCCAGCCCCCTGTCTATGTTTTTTAATTGATGAGTTTAGGCCATTCACATGCAGGGTTATTATTGAAATATGATTTGTAATCCTGGTCATTTTGGTTTATTTTTTGTTTTTACCTTGACTTGGTTTCTCCTTTGATTGGCCTTTCCTTTAGTGTAGTTCTTCTCTTTGTATATTTTCATTGTTGGTTATCATTTCTTCCTCATGGAATGTCTTGCCAAGAATGCTGTGTAATGTAGGCTTTCTCACTGTAAATTCTTTTAACTTTTGTTTATTATTTCATCATCAAATCTGAAGCTTAATTTTGCTGGATATAAGATTCTTGGTTGACACCCATTTTCTGTCAGATTTTGGTATATGTTGTTCCAGGCTCTCCTGGCTTTTAGGGTCTGGGTTGAAAAATCTGCTGAGATACGAATTGATCTCCCCCTATATGTAATCTGATTCCTCTCTCTTGTGGCCTTTAAAATTCTATCCTTATTCTGTATGCTGGGCATTTTCATCACAATGTGCCTTGGTGTAGATCTATTGTAATTTTGTACATTTGGTGTCCTGTAAGTCTCTTGTATTTGATTTTCCAATTCATTTTTCATATTTGAGAAATTTTCTAATATTATTTCATTGAAGAGATTGTGCATTCCTTTGGTTTGTACCTCTGTGCCTTCCTCTGTCCCAATAATTCTTAGATTTGGTCTTTTCATGTTATCCTATAATTCCTGGATGTTCTGTTCATGGTTTCTTACCATCTTCACTATGTGGTCAACTTTATTTTCAAGATTGTATATTTTGTCTTCATTATCTGAGGTTCTGTCTTCCAAGTGATCTAATCTGCTGGTGATGCTTTCTATTGAGTTTTTATTGGGTTTACTGTTTCCTTCATTTCAAGAATTTCTGATTTTTTTTCACAATCTCTAGCACTTTCTTGAGGTAATCTTTTGCTACCTGTATTTGCTCCCTTATCTCTTTATTGGTGTGATTGATGGTTGCCTTTATTTCCTCTCTTATCTCTTTGTTGGAGTGATCAGTGGTTGCCTTTATTTGCTCTTTATTTCTTTGTTGGAGTGATCAAATTTTGCCTGTATTTGCTCGCTTATGTCATTCTTTAATTATCAGATTATTTCAATGAGGTATATTCTGAATTCTTTCTCTGACATTTCATCAACTGTGCTGTCAATGGATTCTATTATTGTAGTATCTTGATTTGTTTGGGGCACTTCTTCCCTTGTTTTTTCATGTTGATTATGTATCTTTCTTTCTTGCAGTGCCAATCTGAGGTATTGCTGTTTCTATCCTATAATCTTGTAGTGACACTACAGATTACCTGTATCTCACTTTGGAGTTCACTTCTAGTCACCCACCAATTTGCTGTCCCACAGGGGTCACCAGTAGGTGTCACCAGATGAACACCATTGCCACTAAAGATGGTGGCGGTGGTAGTGGAGGTAACTCAAGATGGCAGTGGGAGTGGCCCAAGATGGATGCAAATACTTTCAGAGATGGGGTTAAAAGGGTGAGACTTACAATGGCTTTGGGCTGCTTGATCAAAGATGCAGCGCTTTGGCTGGCTGCTGCCTCCAGGCCTTGTCTGTTGACCCAAGGTAGAGGCTAATACATGGGAAGAACTATGAGGATGGCTGCAGTGTACAAGATGGATATAGAAAGGCAGCAACAGTGTGGATCCCTACTCTATGCTGGGGTGGTCCTGGGCCTGGGCTCTCACACAGACCTGTGAGGGCAGTCCTAGTCCTAATCTTGGCCTGGACTCTCTGAGGGGTTCCAAGTGGTGGATCTGGCCCTGGGCCTGGGCTCCTAAGGATTAGCAGGGTACTCTGGCACTGAACTGGGGGCGTCCTGTGCCTCAGCTGCAGGGGTCCCCAAAGGAAGTCCTTTACCTGGGTCTGGGTTCCCCTGTGGATCAGCAAATTGGTGGGTAGCAATATTGGGCCTGACCTTGGTTGGGCTCCTGCAGAGGTCCCTGAAGGTGGTCCTGGGCCTTGGCCTGTGCTCCTGTAGGTGTGCAGGAGCTCTGGCGTGGAACTGGAGTGGTCCCAGGCCTCATTTAGGCCTGGTTTCCCGCAAGGGTCCCCAGAGGCAGTCCTTTGCCTGGGTCTGGGTTCCCCTGTGATTGGCGGCTAACAGTCTTAGGTCTGACTTTGGCTGGGCTCCCACGGTGGTCCCTGAAGATGGTCCTGGGCCTTGGCCTGTGCTCTCACCCAATAGTTTCTTTTCATTTGCAAAAGTTTTGAATTTTGAAGATCAATTTATCGGTTTTTTTCTTTGTTGGACCATAATTTTCATATTATCTCTAATATACCTTTGCCTAGGTCAAAGATTTTCTCTTATGCTTTATTATAGAAGTTTACTGTTTTGACTCTTACATTTAAGTCTCTAATTTATTTTGATTCAGTTTTTGCATACAGCAGGAGATTACAGTCGAAATTCATCTTTTAGCATGTAGGTATCCAATTGTCCCTGCTCCACTTTTTGAATAAACTGTATCTTCCACCAAAGAACTGCCTGGGCACCTTTGTCAAAATAAATTTACTTTATCTATAAAAATTTATTTCTAGATGCTTAGATCTGTTTCCTTGATCTCCATGTCTATATTTATACTGGTACCACTGATCTGATAATTGTGACTTTATAGTAATGAGGAAATAAAAGTTTTATAGCTTTGTTATTTTTCAAAATTGTTTTGACTATGTAAGTATTTTGCCTTTCCATATAAACTTTAGAATCTGTCAAAATCTGCAAAAAAAAAAAAGCATGCTATTATTTTGATGAGTATTGCATTGGATCTCTATGATTAATTTAGGGAAAATTGCCACCTTAACAATATTGAATCTTCCAATCCATAAACATGTAGTTTCTCTCCCTTTCTTAGATCTTCAATCTCATTCAGCAAAGCTTTGCTATTTTCAGTGTTCAAGACTTGCACTTATTTATTAAATTTATTCCAAAATTATATCATATTTAATTTTTAGAAATACATTTTATGTGATAGATGTTACTATATAAAATAATTATGTAAATTATGTTTCTAAATTATTAACTTATTTCTAAATCTATTCTTTTTGAATGTTATTATAAATAGAATTTCATTCTTAAATGTTTTATGATTCTATCATACTGGTTAAAATTGACAGTGTTTGGTGATAATATGGAACAGTCCATTTTGAGTTGAAGGTATACCATGGCTATGGCTTATGTAGCTTGGTCTCATAAGTGGGACTGGTAAGAGTCACAGGATTAGTTCTGCTGCCTTATGCAAAGACACGGGGAGATGACTGTGGTAACTCTCTTGATGTGGAATATTTACTACTTATTTTCCTCAACTTAGGTCTTTAGCAGCAATTCTAGAACAACATGAAAAGCCTTGGCTAATATTCTATTTTGAGCAATCTTCCCCCTCTCTGGTACAGCGTCAACACCTAAAGAGAGAATCCAATAATGTTGAGTGGTTTTCTGTCAGTAGCTCCCCATCACTATGAGGGCAATGTTAAAACCCTTAATAAAGGAATGCACACAGGGGAAAAAGGGCAAAGAGCTGACATTTGCTAAGTCTACCAGAAAACAGTTGGCACTTAGTTTTATTTAAATCTTGAAAATAAGTATTATTATTCCAATTTTTCAATGAGGAAACTCAAACACAAAAAGATTAAGAAATTCACCCACAGCATACCAGCATAAACCTGAGATTTGAACCTAATTCTAAAGCTGAAATTTAAAGCCAGTCTTCCGTTTTCAAGGCCCAGTGGATTCCACTACTACCCTATGCTATTTTCCTTCAGGATGTGATGCCTCCATCATCAAGCTGGGGAGTCCTAAACCTGAATGCACATTGGAGGCACCTGGGAGGTTGTTTACAAATATTAATGGGGGCTGGGTACAGAGCAGGGGTCTTTTTAAGACCCAGGGGTTTCAATGTGCATCCAAGGCTAAGAGTCCTCTTTAAAGAGGAGGTCTGCTCACCTCCTCTTTTCCATAGGCCCTCTGTGCAAACCTTGCTGAAGCACTTGGGGACTCTCCCACAGGGGCACCTTTGCTCCCAGCTCTGGGTCTTTGCACTTACTCTTCTCCCTGAGTATCCATTCTCCCACATGATTTCTCTGTCTGCCCACCCTACGAGATGTAGCCCCAATGTCACCTTCTCTGGGAATCTTTCCCCAGACCCCTGGGTGCAGTTGATTGCTTCTTCTCCCATAAGGCACAATATATGTAAATCTACTGTTGCCACTTATCCCCAGTTATATTAACTGCTACTGACAAATAATTCTTCCCTTTTAGAATCTGAGCTCTTTGAAGGCACAGATAAGCAGTCCCTTCTATATCTCTGTCTCATAAGATCATCCATGACTGATATCAGGCCCTCAAAATATTTGTTAAATTAATGAATTTTACTCTCATAGGAATAAAAACCCAATTTGGCAAAGAATGCTCTACTCAGCCTCTAATTCTGCTCTTTTCACCTATTATTGGCATGACCTTGAAACCACATGAATTTAGGCTTCGCTTACCAGGTGACCACCATCCAGATTTTAGTCTTAAAATCTTAGTCATACAAAGGTGGATAAAGCTCGCCTTGCACACTCAGCCCCTTGAAGTGACAGATCAGGCAGCAGCTGGTGTTGCGCTTCTCTGGCCAGGCCCAGCTCCCAGCTGGGCCCTCCCCGCTTACCTGCTGTCCTGTTCCCTGGGCTCTGTCTGCAGGGCAGGATAATTCCTGTTGTCCTTTTCCTTCACTCCAAGGAACATCTGATTGTGGATTTAGCCTGGAGCTCAAAATTCCAGAAACACTCAGATTTAAAACTGTGCATAACTCCTCTCAGGAGTGGGGGTCAAGGCTGAGGTGTAGCACATCCCTTCAGAGCCAGTGAGCCCCTCTCATACACACCCGCTCTCTTAAGCCTCCAAACTACTCTTTAAAATAGACATTATTCCACAGATAAGGAAAAGAAAGACGGAATAAGGAACATGCCCCATCAGCTCATCAGAGACAGAGCTGGAATCCAATGCCAGGTATCCAACTCTGGAGCGCCCCAACGCAGTGCTGCCTGACCTTACTGGGGACACTTTCCCGGAGCTGAAGCAGGTTCTCAATTTTGGTACTACTGACATTGGGGGCCAGATCATTCTGTTGTAGGAGGGCAGTGGCATCGGTGGCCTCTATCTATTAGATACCAGCAGCACTTTCAAGTTTTAACAAACAAAACTACCTCTAGAAATTACCAAATAACTTCTGGGGGCAAAATCATGCCCCAGTTGTTACAAGTTAAAGGATCGCATTGTGTTCTCAGATCTTGCTTGCAAACAACTGAAATTGATTAAAGGGAATAAAAAGATTGTACTGGAATGGTGTTAGGTGACTCATATAAGTCTATGAGGATACTGTAGAATAAGATTTTCTGTGAGAGGAAACAGGGGAGGACAGGCTAGCAAAATCACACCACAAAAGATTTAATTCATTCTTCCAGCAAATATTTAATCTAACAAGTATTGCTTGAGCGCCTTCTATGTGCCAGTACTTGGGATACATTGGCAAATGAAGTGCCCATCTCCATGGAGCTTGTATTCTAGCAAGAAAAAACATGAGGAATAAACATAAAAAATAAGTAAATGACATGTTAGAAGATGGCAAATGCAACCTTTTTAAAAAACTGAGGAAGGTAAGGGGTGCAATCAGTGGTGATAAGTCTTATTAGACAAAGAGTCAACTTAAACATCACTGCCATAGGCAGATCACTCCTCCAGGCCCTATGCCTTGCCCACTGGAGACAACTAGGACCAATGCTCCCCCATAATGATAGATGTCATTGTTAGAAAAACAAACTCTTTGTTCCCTACTTCTTTGCTAAGTAGCACCCGCTGCATGAATGAACCAGCCTAGATCACATAACTACATCCCAACTCCAAGGACATGGGACAGCAAGAGTCTGGCCATTCTGGCATCTGTAGTAGGAAACAGGCTCCCTCTCCCACATAAGAGGCCAGGTGGAAAAATGAAATAAAAGAATGCCCACAGTTTGGACACAAACCCAGAAATTAGGCCAGCAGGCAGGGCAGACAAAAGGAACGAGGTAAAGATATCAGAGCACATTAGCAGAGGGTTTATGAGATGAGACCAACATAAAGGATTCTGGTTTCAGAGACCCGCTCAGTTGAGCCCATTATGTGTCATCTTATAAACAGGTTCTTTTTTTTTTAAAGCCAACAAACTGTAAATAATTCTGTACAAACTAGATTTCCACTCCAATGAGCCTATGTTAAACAAAGTCTGATGAAGAAAAATTGAAGCATTTAAATTGCTGTTTCCATAACCAGTGTTGAGTATCAAATTTAAATTTGTAGGAACAGTGATTAGGGAACTGGGGGTCATCATATCAAATGCAGCATCTTTGCCCGTGTTGTCTTAAACTGCTCTTCTGGCTATTTGCCTGAATATGGGGCCTTGATTCATCCTCTAATTGTTGTCAAGATGTAGCTCGGTCATGAAGGTTAAAAAAAAACAAAATGTCTAAATCAGCAGAGAAATGAACACTGGCACTCCTTCCCTTTTTGTTAATCTATTTAAACCCATTTTGCTTTTATTGTTTATGAGATTCTCATATTGGTTGGTGGATTTGCAGCTGATGTTCACAGTATGCATTGTCATGGCCAAGTGCTAACAAGATTAGTAGGTAGCCATGCCTTACCAGACATTATATATTTTAACACCTCTCTAGTGGAGCCTGTGGGGCAACTGGTGGGTCTTTTATGTAAGTCCTGAAAGAGGAATTTGGAAGTGATCTTACAGATCTTACAGGGCATGGGATTCACCTTCATTTCCAGTGAAAATAGAGACCAAAAAAAGGCAAGAATTTTTTCAAATATACACAGTCAGCCCCTGCCTTCCTTGCTCCCTTTCTAGTCCATAATGGGAAGAGATAGAGAGAATTAAGATAAGCAGAACCTAGATCAGCTTTGACCAATGGAACATCACATAAGCCACAATGAAAGCCCCATATGTCATTCTAAATTTTCCAATAGTCACATATTCAAGAAGTAAAAAATAAATGGGTAAAATAAGCATAAATAATATATATTTTATTTTACTCAGTATATCCAAAGTCATATCACTTCAACATATGATCAATAGAAAAAAATCATTAATGAGATGTTTTACATTCTTTATACTAGGTCTTCAAATTCCCATGTGCCTTTTATATTCACTATGTATCTCCATTATCTGGAGCAGTTACATGCACCTAGTGGCCACCACACTAGACAGTACAGGAGCTTGTGTTATTTTTGCATCTGGGAAGTTCCTTCTCTAATTAGCCAATCAGTTCTCAAAAAATCCTGAAGAGTTGGCAGAATGTAAAAAAGAAAATCAAATCATTATAAATTTCAAGTTAGACCTTCGCGAGAATTTCAGTGCCTTGTAATGCATTCCCAGGGAAGATGAAGTACATTTTCCCTGTCTGGCAATTGTAAAGAAAAAGGCAACCCTAAGAATATTAGTTGAATGCCAACTGTGAGCCAGGCGCTATGTGAGGCTCTGCAGATGCCCCATCAACAAGTTGGATCTCCCACCCTCAAAGCTCCTGGCCCTCTACAGAGGGGCCATCTGTACAAAGACGACTGCCAGGGGCTAGAGAGGGGTGAGTACCACACCTGCGGCCATGTGGCCCTATCATCACTCTGTGGGAAGCCTGTGACCACAAGAAGAGAAGAGAATGAAGTGTTGGAACATAGAGCACAATGAGGGCATTCCTTTTCTTCCCAGGGTTCTAATCAATTGAAAGATGCCGCAGAATTCAGAATTTTACATCAGTCAGCTTGATGGCTGCTAGATAGAGCAAGGATAGAATAGGCACCTTTCTTCTTCCCTGCAAATTAAATGCCCTCCTCATTATAGAGACAATAGCTGGATACCTGCCTCTTTCTCCACCAAGGGGTCCAGCTTGCTCCATGCAAGAAGGCTGCAGCCTGCCTGAAAAAAGAGAGCCAACAAAGGGAGAAACTGGGTTCTGCAGAGCCATGTCCTTGCCCGTCTCACCATCACACAGGTCATCCCACCTTGGAAGTTCCAAGGGACAGGCTGGTCAGGGCGTGTCAGTTCCTCTTACAGGCAGGGCCTTCTGTACTCTGGCTTTTACATTGAAGCACATGGTCAGCCAGGGGCACTAGTATCCCCTGTGAAGGGAGGCAGGAGAGGGGCAGGCTTTCATCAGCACTAGCCTCTTCCTCCTCCTGTGCAGACACTCTGCAGACACCACACTCTCCTTCAGGACCAGTGTGGGACTATTCAGCTCCCTGGCCCAAAGAGCCTTGGAATGGATCCAAGCAACATATTAGCTAAAGGACACACTAAGCTTTAGGACAAAGAGGCACTCACTACCTTTCTGCTGATTTTGGATTGTACACAGCTCCACATTCTAGAATAGCTCACTCACAGAATAGGCGACAAGTACAGATGGTAACACAGAACGTCTCCAAGAATTGTAACAGCCACACAAATAATCAATGCTCCGGTTTAGAACCTAAATATTCTGAATCTCCTCCCATTCCTAATCCCCCCCAAAAAAACCAGAGGCCCCAAAATATAAGTTCCCTTCCCTTATAACTTAAAGTTCATGCAAATTCTCATGCTTTTTTTCTCTCTCTGATTCCCCAAGCCATAGAGGTTCCACCTGGAGTGTGGGTGGAGGGAAGTTTCTTTTGGCATCTCACAGTCTGGGATGGCTTTTTCTGGAGTAGCACCAGCCTCAAACACAGTCATCCTTAGATCCTAGAGCAGTTACCCTGGGAACATTCAGTTTGCAGGATGCAGTGCCCAGAATCACCCAGACCTACATTGCTGTTGTTAGCAAAATCTAGTAGAAAGTTAGTGGCCTCTTGAGTGAATAGAAAAATCTCCAAAGAGAAGAGAAGTGCTTCTTTGTCTTGTAGGATGCTGGCTGTCTATGTGGGTCATCTTCAGTTCGTGACCAATGAGCTTCCATTCAAGTGGAAGAAACTCTTCATCAAGGGTACAATTGTGCTCCTGAGTCCTCCTCCACCCAGTCCAGGCAGAAGGCCAGCACTCTCTCAGCCCTGGGCATCCCTTAAATGCCTGAATACAGGCAAGGTCCTCTGCTTTGTGCTTTTCCCTGGAATCTTGCCTTTTCAGCTTTTAATTTTTCCCATGTTTTAGTTAATCTTCTCTGCTTCAATTAGGAATATAAAAATCCCTTTCTACTCACTCTTTTCCTGCTTCAGCAGGATTTAACTTTCCAGCGCTGAGAAAGGGGAAGAAGACAGGACAAAAGTTAAAAAAAAAAAAAAAAAAAAAGTATTTGCCTTTTAACCCCATTTATAGCGCACAAACTGTAAATGTTAAAAATCAGCAAGTGTGCACTTGAACCTTGTGGTTCAGGAACTGGAAAACGCCAAGAAGGGTCTTAACACATCCGCTACGGTCTAAGAGGAAGTGAAGGCCTTGCCCTTTCCATGTGGGACTCTGAAGTTCCCGAGGAGCAAATCACATCTTCAGAGTCAGTTTCCTGTGAAAGATTTCCCTGAGCCCAGAGGGGAAATTTCTACCTCAGCCTGAGACCGGAGCTCTATGTGCTAAAACGAGGTCCCAAATCAGTCCATCTCCACCTAATATGAGCACAAAGCACAGTCTCACTGGGATAACCAACCAACCCACAAAGTCCCTTATACTAAAGAAGTCTGTTCAGTCAACACCTATTTAAGCCAAGAATCCACCTATAACAAACATCAATCATGATACAAACCATAGCAGATCATGAGCACCAACTACTCTAATTAAACTTTCCAAACCTCTGCCAGTCAAGTCTTGCTATGTAGAATTTGGGCCACCACATCATGAACTGTTTCTCATTAGGGTTTCCCAATTGGCACAACATATGTTGAAGATTCAAAGTGATAGTTAGTTGTTCCCCTCTCCATTTCATATTGCAAGACACATGAATCTCATGGTAATTAAAATATCCACCTTACTACTGATAAGCTAGAAAAATATTCAAAAATAAAATTGGAACCCAAGAGCAAAGAGCTTTTTCCTCACCCAGTTGAAAGCAAAGGATCTGGACAGTTGTAGGCTGCCCCCTGGCACCTTCCCATGCCCACCTCCACCATGCTCCTGTGAGCACAGAGTTTGCCCCAGGTTGTTCATCATGTGCAGAAGACAAAGAAGAGGACAAAAGGCAGCAGCAGCAAGATTTCAAAACATGGAGAATAGACAATGACCCACCTGTGTGATGGCCTTCTTCCAAACTTCACCCATGAAAGAGGTCATCGCGGCCCCGTGAGAGGAGCAAAGGAAAGGTGGAGGGAAAAGCAGAAACCATTCCCCAGTGCTCTCAGGGTACAAGCTCTCATTTTTTCTGGTTGGCAACGATGTATAAAGAGGAAAAGGATTGTTCCCCCTGAAAAAATAGATGAAAAATTAGCTTCAATAAAAATTATTCAATAACTAGTGGGAAGCTGACTTGCTCAAGGAAATACAATGCCAATCTGAAGTCCCAGACCTCTCAGTGCCCCAGCATGTGCTCTCCTGAGACCACACATGTGTATATATTCATTTGTTTTTAAATAACAATGAGTGAGCACTTGCCATACACAAAAGAGTATCACATTTAATCTATGTAAGTATTGTACAAAGAACAGACTATTGTTATGCCCATATTATTTTTTTGTTTTGTTTTGTTTTATTTAGGCTTACATGTTAACAGTGTAAATGATTCATTGTACATAGATAGAGGATAACATATCAATTCTCTAGTTGTAAGTTGTATAGAATCACAACATATATGCAGTCATACATAAAGTTAGGGCTATGATGACCATCATATTCCCGCACCCTTGCTGTCCCCATGCCCCCTCCCCCCTTACACCTCTGTGAACAGAGATCCACCATTGTTCCCATGTCCTTCCCCACATTATGGATCAGCATCCACTTATCAACGAGTACATTCAGCATTTGGTTTTCTGAGATTGGCTTACTTCACTTAGCATGATATTCTCCAACTCCATCCATTTACCTGCAAATGCCATTATTTTATTCTCTTATTGCTGAGTAATATTCCATTGTGTATATATACCACAGTTTCTTTATCCAGTTATCTATCAAAGGGCATCTAGGTTGGTTCCACAGTTTAGCTATTGTGAATTGAGCTGCTATAAACATTGAAGTGGCTGCAGCAGTGTAGTAAACTGTTTTTAAGTCTTCTGGGTATAGACCTAGGAGTGGGATAGCAGGCTCAAAACTGGTTCCATTCCAAGTTTTCTAAGGAATCTCCACACTGCTTTCCAGATTGGTTGTACCAATTTGCAGTTCCACCAGCAATGTATGAGCGTGCCTTTTTCCCCACAACCTCGCCAACACTTATTGTTGTTTGTATTCTTGATAATTGCCATTCTGACTGGTGTGAGATGGAATCTTAGGGTAGTTTTGATTTGCATTTCTCTGATTGCTAGAGATGTTGAACATTTTTCATATGTCTGTTGATGGATTGTGTATCTTCTTCTGTGAAGTTTGTGTTCAGCTCTTTGGCCCATTTATTGATTGGGTTGTTAGTTTTTTTGGTGTTAAGTTTTTTGAGTTCTTTATATATCCTGGAGATGAGTGCTCTATCAGATGTGTGTGTGGCAAAGATTTGTTCCCAGAATGTCGGCTCTCTGTTCACTTCATTGATTATTTCTTTTGCTGAGAAAAAGCTTTTTAGTTTGAATCCATCCCATTTGTTCATTCTTGATTTTACTTCTTGTGCTATAGGAGTCTTGTTAAGGAAGTATGGTGCTAATCCAACATGATGAAGATTTGGGCCTATTTTTCTTCTATTAGGCGTTGGGTCTCTGGTCTGATTCCCAGGTCCTTGATTCACTTTGAGTTGAATTTTGTGCATGGTGAGAGATGGGGGCTTAGTTTCAATTTGCTGCATATTGATTTCCAGTTTTCCCAGCACCATTTGTTGAAGACTCTGTCTTTTCTCCAGTGTACGTGTTTGGCTCCTTTATCTAGTATAAGGTAACTGTATGTAAGTGGGTTTGTCTCTGTGTCTTCTATTCTATACCATTGGTCTACATGTCTATTTTGATGCCAGTACCATGCCGTTTTTGTTACTATAGCTTTGTAGTATAATCTGAAGTCAGGTATTGTGATGCCTCCTGCTTCACTCTTCTTACTAAGGATTGCTTTGGCTATTCTGGGTCTCTTATTCTTCCAAATGAATTTCATGATTGCCTTTTCTATTTCTATAAGGAATGACATTGGGATTCTAATTGGTATTGCATTGAATCTATATATCGCTT